>JAFIRS010003572.1:0-126596 GCA_018342105.1 Gonioctena quinquepunctata
GAATGTCTTCATTTGAAAATAAGTGATCGAATTAGTTATTGACTCGATACTTTACTGAACTACTTATATCATTGACTGATATTGAAATAAAAACTAATTTATTAAAATTAATTTTCAATGTTTCGGTTGTTTGACATTTCATGCCTTACCCAATTCCTTAGTGACAATGCATAGGATTACTAGACATTATATACTCGTACACCGAGACAAAGTATGTGATACTTGCATAGGTATATTGATTTTAATACTGTACCTACAAAAGTACGGTATTCTACAGGTAATCCATAGAACACTCGAATTATATACATTTTCGGTAACATGTATATATATAGATATATATATATATATATATATATATATATATATATATACAGAGTGGCCACTTTTTTAATGGGATTGTATCGGTAACTTTTTAACGGCCTTTTTTAATGGGATTGTACGGTAACTTTTTAACCATAAGAGTTAGAAGGTCGGTCAAATGGAGAAAAAGTTGCGTTCATAGAGGCATTGTCAAGCAATTCAAACAAATCGAGATTATCAGGGCCGGTTATTGAGATATCATAAGAAAAGTAAATTCTGTCATTTAGATTTTTCTTTTTTTCCCACTTTATTTCGAATATTATCAAAAAATGTCACAGGAGTTTTTCATTCAACAGTGAATTATCCTAAATTTGACATAATCAGATTTTGTATCCAACGTTTCTTACGCTCTGGGCCAACCTCAACCTCATTTTTTTCAATACGGACCTGCATATTTTATGACACTTTTCGAAATAACTTTTAACGCTGAATTCAACGATATATCATACAATGTCATTCAAAGTTGATTTTTAGGTGATTTTGACCCTTATCCAAATTTCTTTGGATCGGATCTGTATTACATTTAGGTACCTTTAGTTTAATTAAAAACATGCAATACATTTCGATAAGAAAATCAACTCACTCATTTTCAACTGAATGGAACGTAACAGAATCAAAGCAAGAAACAAGTAATAATTATTTACAAATTTCAAGAGGTGAAAAACCCAATTCATAATAATTAAACGAAACTATCATTTAATGAAAGAAAAATCAAATGATTATTCGAAAATAAATTATGAACATTGATGAAGTAAGTGTTCGAAATGTCCACCATTTTGTAAAATGCACTTTGCGGTTCTGGAACCCATACTTCTCATACATTTGCTTATTTCGTCTCCTTGAATACCTTCCAATACATTCTCAATCTTCTCGCGAAGAATCTTCATTGTCGGGTTCGTAGTATCATAAATATTATTTTTGAGATATCCCCACAAATAAAAATCCAGCGGATTCAAATCCGGAGATCTGGCAGGCCATGCTACTGGACCTCTTGTTCCAATCCATGAATCGGGAAAAGTTCGATTTAGATAGTCTGTGACTATTCTTGAGTTGTGTGGACCACATCCGTCTTGTTGGAACCATGGACTATTAAGCCGATACCGTATAGGAAGATCATCCAACATCTCTTCTATAATTTCTACATATTTTGCTCCGGTTAGGTTGCCGTCAATAAAATAGGGTCCCAGTAATTTATTATTCAACAAACCGCACCATATGTTCAAAGAAAAACGATATTGATGTCTAACTTCATGAATTAAGTAAGGATTCTCTGTGGCATAAAAATGTTTGTTCCTTCGATTGAACATGCCAGAATTTGTGAATGTCGTTTCGTCTCCCCAAATGATATTGTGCGCAAAATTGTTGTTATTCCGCACCTTCCGTTGAAACCAATTACAGAATTGCAACCCTCTCTCAGGATCATTGCGATATACTTTTTGCACGGCTTGGTATTCATAGTCATGGTATCCGTGTCTCTTGAGTATGTTATTAACAGCACTTTTTGATAAATTGCATTCACTGGCCATAGTTCTCGATCCTATTCTTGGATTCATTCGAATTTGGGCCAGAACATTGATGTCATTGATAGGCTCGTTTCGTCGTACATAAGGACCTCTAGGTTTGATGAATGAATTATGTGCAAGTAACGTTGTAGATAAACGTCGAAACATTTTAATATTTGGTGTTGTTCTTTCAGGATATAATTCACCATACCTTTGTTGTGCTTTGAACGAATTTCTATCTAGTTTTATGTACACTTCGTACATATCTCTCTCCTCTTCATTTGTGTATCTTACCATATCGAATAAGTTAAATTGAAATTACTCAGAAAAGTATTTAATGACAAGTTCTTGTGACACAATAATAAACGAAGTGACAAATAATATGACATTTCTTGTTATGTTATTTTTTATCCACGGCCTACTACTTGAAAATAATACATTCAATAAACCTAGAGTTGTGTGTATGTAAGAAAAAACAAGTCTATCAACGATATCAATGTTCTGACCCAAATTCAATTGAACCCAGAAAAAAAATCGAGAACTGTGGCCAGTGAATGCAATTTATCAAAAACTGCTGTTAATAAAATAGTCAAGAGACGCGAATACAATGATTTTGAATTTGAATACCAAGCCTTGCAAAAATTATATCGTAATGATCTCAAAATAAAGTTCGATTCTGTAATTTGTTTCAACGGAACAAATGACAAATCCAACAATAATGATTCCTCGCGAGAAGATTGAGAATGTATTGGAAGGTATTCAAGGAGACGAAATAAGCAAATGTATAAGAAGTATGGGTTCCAGAACCGCAAAGTGCATTTTACAAAATGGTGGACATTTCGAACACTCACTTCATTAATGTTTATCATTTATTTTCGAATAATCATTCGATTTTTCTTTCATTAAATGATAGTTTCGTTTAATTATTATGAATTAGGTTTTTCACCTCTTGAAATTTGTAAATAATTATTACTTGTTTCTTGCTTTGATTCTGTTACGTTCCATTCAGTTGAAGATGAGTAAGTTGATTTTCTTATCGAAATGTATTGCATGTTGTTAATTAAACCAAAGGTACCTAAATGTAATACAGATCCGACCCAAAGAAATTTGGATAAGGGTCAAAATCACCTGAAAATCAACTTTGAATGACATTGTATGATATTTTGTTGAATTCAGCGATAAAAGTTATTCGGAAAAGTGTCATAAAATATGCAGGTCCGTATTGAAAAAAATGAGGTTGAGGGTGGCCCAGAGCGTACGAAACGTTGGATACGAAATCTGATTATGTCAAATTGAGGATAATTTACTGTCGAATAAAAAACTTCCGTGACATTTTTTGATAATATTCGAAATAAAGTAGGAAAAAAAGAAAAATCAAAATGACAGAATTTACTTTTTTTATGATATCTCAATAACCGGCCCTGATAATCTCGATTTGTTTGAACTGCTTGACAATGCTCCTATGAATGCAACTTTTTCTCCATTTGACCAACCTTCTAACTCTCATGGTTTAAAAGTTACCAATACAATCCCATTAAAAAAGTGGCCACTCTGTATACTATATATATATATATATATTTATATATATATATATATATATATATATATATATATATATATATATATATAACTACATGTTACCGAAAATGTATATAATTCGAGTGTTCTATGGATTACCTGTACCCAGTCAGTATATATATATATATATATATATATATATTTATCTTTATGGTCTGACTACATGGGTTGAATCTGTATATGCAGAGTGACCCATTTGAAAGCGGGCCACCTCTCTAAAACTGTTATTTATTGTCCGATTCAGAAGTTTTTTTTCAGTAGATAGAACATCAATAGTTCTAGTTGAATGCCATAAATTCGAAATGAGAATGAAAATTTCACGGCCTACTTCGGATTCAAAAAACATACTAGCGATTTCTTTTAATAAAATTTGATAATGTCACTGGATTTTTGATGCTTTCAAATGGATGTGACCAAAATTTAACGATAAAATTATTTTTTTTTAACAGAAATATATCATGAGTAAAATATTCATATCAATATCGGAATAATTCTAATAGTTGTCATATAAATCTCAATTTTGTGAATAATATCGTTTAAATTACTCCTTCAGAACATAACAACTCTATGTGGAATATGTTATGTCTCTTAGAACACTGCAGTTTGTTGTCAAAGAATACAAAGGCACATCTTTACATCCAATAATATGTTTACCAATATGAATAACATAAATGAACTACTACAAAAGAATGTATTGACATGACAGTGCCTACACATTGAAATTCGGACTGTTCAACCAAATCTTTTCTAATGTTGACCATCATAACATTCGATAAGTGGTTTGGGGTGATATCTCTGCAAGCCTGTCCCATTCTTTCACGCAGTTCCTCTTCGCTCATTGGGCGAGTTTTTTTAACTTTTTCTTTAACGAAGCCCCATAAAAAAAATCCAATGGAGTAAAGTCCGGGGATCTGGGGGAAAACTCGATCAATGCACTAGATTCAAAAAAATTTGACCGTTCAAATTGCTTTGGAAAAAAAAGCTTTTTAATTTTCTTCCATCCAGTACCTTGTATTTTGAGCATTAACTGTTTCACTGGTTGTGAATGTTTTCTCGTCAAAAATTTTTTTTAAAATTCCTGTTATTTAGATATTCTCCTTGAGCCCATAAACTATACTCCATCCTATTTCCATTATCAGTTTCTTCTATGGTGTGAAGAAACTTTGGTTTAAAGGGTTTCATCTTATTATATTTCCTAAGATTTCTCCTTATTGTTTCACGCGGTAAGTTAATGTCCAAACTTGCAATTCTCATACTTGTTTTCGGATTATTATTGAAATTATTTCGAATTCGTTCAGAATTATTTCATCTCTCTCTTTGTACAATATAACTATTATTCAGAATATGTTAACAAACAGCTCCATACTGATTGAAAATTTGGGTTATTCGGCCAACTGTAGCTCTCCTAATATTCCGACGCTCCGGATGCATGTTATTGAAAATTCTACATACTTCCCTTCCGGATCTGTCGTTGTTACCACGAAGTTTCACTATTTCAATTTTCTCCTGCAAAGTCGAATCATCAACCATACTTCTTTATTAGTGTAGGTACATGAGGAGTTATAAACTTCACTATTAACACTGACAAATTTGTGTCTTTTGGTCTATTATTCTGATGACTTGTCATATCTATAGCAACCAAAGTTACAAAGCCTCCCAATAAAAATAATATTTTTTAAATGTGGTATCACAAGAATGTTTGAATGAAACCAAGATTGATATTTGGAGTAACTGTCAACCATCAAAGAGAAACTGCGTGGAATAATAAGGCAGGCTTGCACAGATATTACCCCAAACCAATGATCGAATGTTGATCGAATCTTATGGTTAGTTAGCATTCGAAAATGGTGGAATAAATGTATCGAATTAAATCGGGATTTGGTTGAAAAGTACGAAAATGAATGTGTAGGCACCCTCATTTCGATCCATTCTTTTGTTGTAGTTCATTCAGGTTATCAATATTGGTTATTATTGATTATTGAATATTTGATGTAAAGATGTACATTTAATTTCTTTGGCAAAAAACTGCAGTGTTCTGATGGACATAACTATCTCCTATACTATGGACTATTGAAGAAACATAATTTGACGCCATTTTGAATAACTGCTGATTACAAACTCGACTGCTTACGACCTGAAAAAGTATTTTAAACGATATTTTCAACAAGATTGTGATTTATATGACGACTATTCGAAATATTTTGATAAAGTGATATGAATTTTACTTATGCCATATTCCTGTTGAAAAAAATAATTTTATATTGAAATTTCGCTCACACCCATTTGAGAGTATCACAAATCTAGTGGCGTCGTCAAATTTTATAAAAAAAATCGATAGTATGTTTTTTGTTTTTGGACTTGAAAAAAAAATCGAAGTAGGCCGTGAAATTTTTATTTTTGATTCGAATTCATGGCATTCAACTAGAACTATTGATTCTATATCTACTGAAAAAAAAAATTCTGAATCGGATAATAAATAAGAGTTTTGAAAAGGTGGCCCGCTTTCAAATGGGTCACTCTGTAACTATATATATTTTTTCTTTAGTTTCTTGACCACATATATATTTTCTTCAATTCTTCGGAATAAAGGTCTGATTCAGTAAATTCATATAATTTCTCTTAACGACTTTTCGACATGGTATTTGTCATCAGGTTAAAACTCTAAAATTAAAAATATGGAGTTTGAGACATATTTAACTTGACACAATATTGAAATGTATGCACCAAAATATTTCTCTTAAAACATATGGTTCGAAATATAAAACGTTATTTAACTCAAATGACAAATACCATGTCGAAAAGTCGTTAAGAGAAATTATATGAATTGACTAAATCAGACATTTATTCCGAAAAATTGAAGAAAATAAAAATATGTATTTATATTTATATACAGGGTGTTATGTAATAAGTGTCAGATATTTAACAGGACGATTCCTCAGTTATTTATATGGTGTGAAGTTCATATAAGCATGGGCCGCAAGGCCTTCATTTTTCAATATACAAGGTGTTGAAATTTTATTTTTATTTTGGTTTTTCGTAAATATTTTTTTAAATAATGTCGATATTTGGACAAAAATTGGTATTCGGGAATTTTTTTGATATAAGAAGTTCAAATTTGATCATTGTCTTTTTTGGGGAGTCACAACTTTGTCGTGCATGTATGTATTATATTTTCTAGAAAAAAAAAACAATTCCTCTATCATTTTAACGTGAAAAAGGTATGTTTTTTAAAAGTCACTACAAGCAGCCGCTTTCGAAATATCTTGATTTAAATTAATCGATGTATGTGTTTGTCAAAAAGTGAAACTTTTTTAAAAACTTTTTTTTTTATTCAACATAGAAATATTTCCAACGCTAATTTTCAAACAACAATGAACAACGGAACACTGGATATAATTCTAAATCAAAATCACAATAAATTTTCGAAATGCCTGTATGCACGCATCCAATCTTCTTCTCATTGATTCGAGTACTCTTTGGAAAATTCCTGGAGTATTTTGAATCGTTCTACAAGAGTTAGTCATTCGATTATTCAATTCTTCCTCATTTTGGATAGGTGTTCGGTGAATTAAGGACTTCAGATATCTCTACAGTGATTTTTCGGGCAAGAAATTTTAGTTTCCACACACTTTTAAAAGCAACCCCCCTTACTCTACACTATGAAACTTATTTTATATGTATAGAGCTTATATTGCTATACTTAATATTATTTATACAAATTGGTTATAAATTCTTATTCAACCATTTTCTGTTCTCAGATTTGGTATTTTATAATTTTATAAATGTTCCCTTGAGTTTCTAACTTAGCATACAGGATATTCTTATATATAAATTTTATCTGTTTGAATTCTAAGATTTTGTTTGTAGATTTTGATGTCTATTCTTTTTATCGGTTGTGTGATCTGAATGGATAGTTGGGAACCTATTGATGTCAATAGAAAAGCTCCACTGCTAAACTCTTTGATGATCTGCGTGGAACATAAAATGGTATAAGGTTTCAGAAATGCAAAGTGCACAGAAAAATTGTAAAACCGCCATTCATGTGATGTATAAGTATCATTTTATAAAAAAAATATTCTTTTAATATATATTTGATATCATAACAATATATTTATATATATATATATATATATATATATATATATATATATATATATACATATATATTGATGTGATGGGATTGATTTTGAGTTTATATAAAAAAAAAATATTTTAGATTTGTTTGCAAAATTCTTATGAATGAATCCCTATCATAACAAATTGAAAGCTCCGGCTATGTTGTCTCACCCTTTTTCAAACCTCTTTTCACGTTATTCCCGCTCAGTCGGTACACTCATTAACAAAGAGTCACCTCCGTTTTGACTAGCAGGTTCAGTAATGCCATTTTGTTGAACGGCTTGATATCAAATTTGCTGTTTAGTGGGGAAAAAGTGTTGTTAGATGTTCAAAGATAAAAACACATATTGCAGAAAATAATCAAATGGTCGTTTTATTGAGATAAAACCCTTAAAACTATCCTACCCTGCGAGAATTACCTTATGGACTAAAAGAAAAACAATAATGTAATATAGTGCAATTTGCTCAGAGTGATCAATATTAGTTGAAATAAAATTTGAAAGTTATTATCAGTCCTCTAGCATCGTAAATCGTTGAATTGTTCAATCAAAGGTGGCACAGTGAATCAGATACTCAGTGTTAGTTAATAATGCTGAAGCGTTGCACTTTGGAGAGTTCTGCCAATAGAATACATGTTATTCTTCTATTGTGATGTTTCCCAGCCTCATAGAAATACTTTCGTCATTGAAACGTACAGCTTCCTTGCATCCAGAACAAATTTCTGCTCCCGTGACTGGCCCTTGCAGGATTTCTCGTTCTGTCAATAGGTGAGTGGAATTTACTAATATATTACTTCTGCCAGTTGTGCCTTAATTGAATTGATCTCGTTCTGGAATGGTTTTGGTAGTTTTTTCTTGAAATTCACCATTATTTCTCTTCCAAAAATTTGTACGTGATTGGTTTTTTTCTCAATTCTTGATCACCTCCAAAACTTGTCATTTCTTTCCATGGCAATGCACACATTTAATCTTTTTCACCGATTTCAGAATTTCTTGCTACTTTCTACAACATCATTTGTCATTCTGATCAATTTTAATGATTTTATCAATGAAATCTAATCCGAAACCTTATATACTATGTACAAATTCGTATAAAATTCATTTTGACAATTTTCTGCTTTCATATTCTCATATTTCTTCACTTTTTCCTCACAATTCTCTCGACATCTCATTGGTGGGTTTCCTGTTGATAAAATTTATATATCAATTGATTTACTTGTAACACAATGTTTTTCATGAATTTCACTTTTCAAATAATTCAATTGTGCATTTTCCTTGGATGTATTGTTGGTCACATACTTTTGACTGAAGAAATACCTCAGGACTGGCCTCTTTGATACATATGCATCGACTAGAGCATAATATGAGATTCCAAAATGGTGAAAAGTAAAAAAAAATGCAAAACAAACATAGCATTAACCACGATAACTGGAATACCTAATAATAATTATAAGTTTAATTGTTTTATAATATTTCCTAACATAACAGTATATATATATATATATATATATATATATATATATACATATATATTGATATGTATTGATATACCTTCATTTTATTTATTAATATACCTTCATTGTATTTATCATTATACCTTTATCATCATCATCATCATCATATTTCTTATAAAATACTTCTTTAGTATTATTATTATTATTATTATTTCCACTTTAATTTCTCACATACATTCATTTTATACACAAAATATTTTTAATCTTCATTTCTTTTAATTTTTCTTCAAAATTCACATTGTTTATTATCCATTTCTATATTTTTCCTTCTTTATAATCTATATTGTTTTTCACTTCACTTTATCTAACTAACCTGTACCAATATTTGTATCAACTTCTCTGTTTTTCAGTATTTTTTATTGTTATTCAATATCTTTCTTTTCTTTCTATACTTTTTATTTAGGCGTTGTTTTGTTTCCTCTAATATTTTGTCTCATTGATGTATTTTTTTCTTTGCGTTTGTTTTTCATTTCATTTTCTTTTATTCAAATGTTTCTGAAATCCTAACTATCTATCAAACTATTTTTTCAACTTTTTTCCTTTTTTATTCCTAACTTACCTATCAAATTTGTTAGCCTACAATTTATTATTCCCTAAGTTTTCATTTTTATTATTTGTCTCTCCTTCTATGGAATTTTGCTTGTTGTATTACTACAAGCATATATTTTATTTCAAAAATTTTAAATTGAAATTTTCTGTTAAGATTTTCAACCATTTTCATTTTCATAAATTCCACTTTTTCTTGTTTTTGAAAGTAAAATTTATTCAAATTCTTTCCTATTTTCATATTTAACATTTTACTATCCATTATTATTATTATTTCATTATTTGTATTGCTTTCTTTATTTCAAAATTTTCCCTTTTTTTTTTTTTTTTTCATTTATGTTTCCTTTTTTCAACTCAAAATTTTTGTTAGCCACGTTCATTCATTTTTTTTCATTATAATTATTTTATCATTTTCGTTCCTTTTTTGCAATTCAAAATTCATTTTCACCATGTTTCTGTCATATATTTTAATTTTTGTTACTTTATTACTTATTTTACCCTTCTTCATCTCAAAATTTTTATTAATCATATTTATATTATCTATACACTTATTACTTTTGTGATCAAGATTCATTTTTATATTTTGTACCACCTGACTTTGTTTTTGTTCATCATCTTTTTCTAATAAACTGTTACTATCATCTGTTTATTGTATAATAACTCCCTGAATTTTATTTTGCTCACTACTTGTTTCAGATGATTCACATATTCTTTCTGTACTTTCTTTCAAACTTTCTTCCATTTTACCCAGACTTTTTATCATTCTATTTGTGATTTCTCTCATTTTATTCATTTCATTGTTTGGTTTACTCACTTTCGTTAATTCCATCATTTCATTAAACCAAATGTCAAATATTGTCTTCTCACTTTTTGTCAAAACCATTTTATTCACCTATATCTAGCCTTACACGTTGAAATGCCAATTGCTAATGTTCGCACAGTGTTGCGATAAATATTAAGAAATAATATATTGCCTTTACTCGCCTTTTCCGCCTTTTCTACCTTTTCCGCCCTGATAAATATTATGAAATAATATTGCCTTCACTTTGCCCCTACGTTGGGCTAAATATTAAGAGATAACATATTTCCCTTACTTGCCTTTTTGCCTTTTCGGTCCCACGTTTTGTGCGCCACTTGTAATGATGGATATAACAATTATTTTGTTATTATTTCGCGCCACATGTTATGATAAATTGTAAATATAAATTGTTGTTATATAAAATGAAGGTTGCTAATGATTTCCACTCTTCTTTGTGAGCCAAATTGTTATGATATAGATAATTATTTGTGCCCTGTATAATATATTTTGCAATGTAATAATAATTGCTAGCTACGTTACTGTTCTCTCGTCACGTTGCTGCCAATTGTTATCATTTTCCTTACCACAGCACAGAAATTTTTATGTTATATCTTTATATATATATATATATATATATATATATATATATATATATATATATATATTGTTTTTTATATTATTCATGGCTGATATTCAATATACTTGCAATACCGCTAACAATACAATCATTTATGCCGATGACACCAATCAACTGGTATCTAATGAAGCACTTCTGAACTCCGTAAATTTATCAAATATAGTTGCACATGAATTCTACCAATGGTGCACACATAACGGTCTTTTGGTCAACACTAATAAAACATTTCACATGCTATTCCAACAAAAAAATGTCTCTCTGGATTACAGTACTCTAATAAAAGTCAATCACAAGTCAATTGCAGAAGTTAACAATATAAAATTTCTAGGCCTAATTGTCGACAAAAAAATGACATGGGAAAAACACACAGAAAACGTAATTTCCAGACTGAGCCGCATTGCTTTCCTTTTAAGACAACTAAGGGAGACAGTCTCGCTGAATGTTCTTAAAACAGCATACTATGGTCTTGTACACTCAATTTTAAGTTATGGATTGATATTTTGGGGTAATTCAGCTCACACACAAAAAGTTTTTGTTATGCAGAAAAACATTGTTAGGTGTATGGTGAAAGCACCTCCCCAAGAACATTGCAAACAAATATTTATTAATCTTAAAATCCTAACTCTACCGTGTCTCTATATATATCTAATTACAACAAAAATAAAAAATGAAGAATCTAACTATGTAAAGAACAACATGATTCATACGTACAATACCCGTAAAGGACACAATTTACGACTACCATTCTCAAGACTGAGTGTTGGTCAAGACTCATACATATATCAAGGTATTGCTTGTTATAATCACTTTGTAAATATATTTGGCTCAATTCCGAACTTTCATAAGTTTAGATTTACATTATACAATTTTTTATTAGATAATGCTTTTTATTCTGTTAGTGAATACCTGGATGTTTCATAATATTTTATATTTATCTTTTACTGTGTTTATCTTGTATTGCATTTTATCTTATTCAATATGTTTTAATATCACGTCGAATATTTTAATTCAATGATTATGTCGAATTTATTTTTTGACTGACAGTGTTAGTGAGAGTGAATGTTAGTGTTTTACATTATGATTCTTTTCCTTTTTGACTAGTCTGATAAGTAATACTTACTGTTGTCTGTGATTACTTTAAAAGATGAATAAAGATATCTATCTATCTATCTATATATATATATATATGTTGAAAAGGGAAACATTCTCGATTGAATATTGATAGAAAGATTTTATGAACATCCTGTTTATATTTTCAACAAATCTATAAATATATATATATATATATATATATATATATATATATATATATATATATATATATATATATATATATATATATATATATATATATATATATTGTTATGTTATGAAAAACCAGTTAGATATTTTAAAAAGAAAAAACCCACAAAAAAAGGATAATTATTGATTAGCTATTAGTTTCAAGAGATTGTTTTTACATAATTATAGAAGTTCTATTTCCTTTATAAGCCTATGTAGTGATATGAATAGATATGAATAGATAAAAATGTCCAAATTATATAACACAATCAATTTCATACACTGTCAGAATGATTACAACCCATAATTCTTCAAAAGACAACAAAAAGCCTAGATTTACAAAGTTTTCCTGAATAGAATGTGATCTACAAATTTATAAATTTGAAATATACAGTATATGAAATTGTAGCAAACTGAAAGTAGCCAATGGTAGAACAGCAAACTTCAGGATGACAATAGCCAATCAGGGAACAGATGGTCACATGTAGAATTTGAAATTGTAAGAGAATAAGAGCGGGAAAGTGTCAGAGGCAATTATTATTGGAATTTGTACATAGTTAATAGGAATGGAAAAATAGTTTTATGTATAAGTTATAATACATAACCATAAACAGTGGAAATGTGACAATATAGTGTGCGAATTCTAAAATTCGAATCAGAGGGAAGGAATAAAAATGGTATCCAGGTGACAACAAACAAAGCCACGAGGGAGATCGAAAATAAATTTAAAACGAATGCCACGTTATATTTCTGGGAGAAAGAAAAATGGAATAATTTCCACATTATAAGTGGAAACCAAGATTACCGTACTTGTACACTGTATACAAGTATCCAAGGCTGATTGCTGAATTTGTATGGTCCTTTTCTATTTGGTATTGGAGTTCCTGATAGCATTGGAGTAAAAGGGAATCCAAATCCTGGCTTGTATTGAACAGCGACAGTTCCAGACAGGTATAAACCTCCCACACTGCACATTCCGAACAGAACAATTTCACTAATAACGCATATTCCATCGGAAGAACTTCATTTCAATTGATTTCGAACTATTGAAGAAATTTTCACTTTCAAGGTAAAAGTGAGGTTGTGTATATTTTACCAATGAACTTTCCTCATGATTATCCATGAATATTTGTAGATTCACCTTGGAGTAAGTTATCTTTCGTAGGCCAGGTGAAATTAAGTTTTCCTGAACAAAGGAAATAATTGCTTTTTGATACTTTGTCGTTTGTTTTCTACAATGATTAACAATCATACTTATGACCATTGAATAAATTGAAATTTGACATATCAAGCAGTGGCTAGTGGCTCAATTGCCTGAACCGGCTATCTGAGACAAGGGGCGTACCAACTGAGCTTAGCTGTGGTAAGGAAAATGATAACAATTAGCAGCAACGTGACGAGAGAACAGTGACGTAGCTAGCAATCATTATTACATTGCATAATATATTATACAGGTCACAAATAATTATCTATATCATAACAATTTGGCTCACAAAGAAGAGTGGAAATTATTAGCAACCTTCATTTTATATAACAACAATTTATATTTACAATTTATCATAACATTACAAGTGGCGCGAAATAATAACAAAATAATTGTTATATCCATCATTACAAGTGGCGCACAAAACGTGGGACCGAAAAGGCACAAAGGCAAGTAAGGAAAATATATTATCTCTCAATATTCAGCCCAACGTAAGGGCAAAGTAAAGGCAATATTATTTCATAATATTTATCAGGGCAGAAAAGGTAGAAAAGGCGGAAAAGGCGAGTAAAGGCAATATATTATTTCTTAATATTTATCGCAACACTGTGCGAACATTAGCAATTGGCATTTCAACGTGTAAGGCTAGATATAGGTGAATAAAATGGTTTTGACAAAAAGTGAGAAGGCAATATTTGACATTTGGTTTAATGAAATGATGGAATTAACGAAAGTAAGTAATACAAACAATGAAATGAATAAAATGAGAGAAATCACAAATAGAATGATAAAAAGTCGGAAAAGGAAAAATTTAAAAAAATTGAAAAAAATAAAATTCAGGGAGTAATTATAAAAAACAGATTATAGTAACAGTTTATTAAAAAAGATGATGAACAAAAACAAAGTAGGTGGTACAAAATATAAAAATGAATTCTGATCACAAAAGTAATGAGTGTATAGATAATATAAATATGATTATTAAAAATTTTGAGATGAAAAGGGAAAAATAAAAATAAAGTAAAAAAAAAAAAAATTTTGAATTGCAAAAAAGGAACGAAAATGATAAAATAATTATAATGAAAATAAATGACATGAACGTGGCTTACAAAAATTTTGAGTTGAAAAAAGGAAACATAAATGAAAAAATAATAGTAATGCAAATCAATAACATTTACAGGGCGAATAGAATTTTCGAAATAAAGCAAAGCAATACAAATAATGAAATAATAATAACAATGGATAGTAAAATGTTAAATATAAAAATAAGAAAGAATTTGAATACATTTTATTTTCAAAAACAAGAAAAAGTGGAATTTATGAAAATGAAAATAGTTGAAAATCATAACAGAAAATTTCAATTGAAAATTTTTCAAATAAAATATATGCTTGTAGTAATACAACAAGCAAGATTCCATAGAAGGAGAGACAAATAATAAAAATGAAAACTTAGGGAATAATAAATTGTAGGCTAACAAATTTGATAGGTAAGTTAGGAATAAAAAAGGAAAAAAGTTAAAAAAATAGTTTGATAGATAGTTAGGATTTCAGAAACATTTGAATAAAGAAAATAAAATGAAAAACAAACGTAAAGAAAAAAATACATCAATGAGAGAAAATATTAGAGGAAACAAAACAACGCCTAAATAAAAAGTATAGAAAGAAAAGAAAGATATTGAATAACAATAAAAAATACTGAAAACGAAAAGTTGATACAAATATTGGTACAGGTTAGTTAGATAAAGTAAAGTGAAAAACAATATAGATTTTAAAGAAGGAAAAATATAGAAATGGATAATAAACAATGTGAATTTTGAAGAAAAATGGAGAGAAATGAAGATTAAAGATATTTCGTGTATAAAATGAATGTATGTGCGAAATGAAAGTGGAAATGATAATAATAATAATACTAGAGGAGTATATTATAAGAAATATGATGATGATGATAAAGGTATAATGATAAATACAATGAAGGTATATTATATATATATATATATATATATATATAGAGACACACAAAATTCGCCTCAGTAATACAAAGAGAAAAAGAAGAGAGTTAGGGAAAAACTTTATATATACAGGGTGGCCCACCATATTCCCTCGGTATTTCTACGAGAAATGAAGAGAGTTAGGGAAAAACTTTTAGCACAGTTATATGTGGGTCCATGAGGAGCATATTCCAAAATTATTTTGAAATATATAGGGTGATCCCCAAAAAAATTACATACCAAAGTTATATTTTTTCTTATGGAACACCCTATAATTTTTTATATTTTAAGATACTATAGACAAAATAAAGGCGGGTAACTATCATATTTCCCATACCAAAAACTGACCGTTTCTGAGAAATTTTGAGGAATTTAAAAATGCAGATTATAATTTGAGAATTGTTTTCACCCTGTAACGTGTAACGAGCTGCTCGTGATTAAATGTACTGCTCAGCTCAAAGGTTAAAGTTAACTACTACATGAAATTCTTAATGCAATATTATACAGAGTGGCGAAAAAAATTGCCTCAAAATTTGGACACACATTTAATTAAATAACTTCCACGTATTCAGTGGCGTAATTTGACGCACAATTAGATTTCTTTCAAAACTATATTAGGGTTCCCTATACCTATATCTCCTGCTTTCCACACAAGAGGCGTTTTTATATTTTACTTATGAGTAATTTTTTTATCTTAAAAATGAAACACACTGTATTGTAATGAAAAACTTAAAAAGCATTTTTGAAGTCGTAAATGTATGTTTTAATTGACCCCATATTGTAATTTTGGTATTTTTTAATATAATTTTTGCCTCAATAATTAAGACACGTGCATCTTCTTATTTTGAAGAATGCTTTAATATTTCAGAAATGGCAATAAATTTGAGTTTTTACATTTGCCTGCATTTTACTTTAGATACACCGTATTTTCTAAAATTTAAACTTCTGCTTCTAGCGAATCTACGTATTCCTTGATGAAAAGGTTTTTGAAACCCTTTTCAAGCTTTTCATTACAATACAGTGTGTTTCATTTTTAAGATAAAAAAATTACTCATAAGTAAAATATAAAAACGCCTTTTGTGTAAAAAGCAGAAGAGATATGTAAAGGGAACCCTTATATAGTTTTAAAGAGAATCTAATTCTGCGTCAAATTACGCCACCAAATACGGAGTGTTCCATTCAACTTCAAGAAGTTATTTAATTAAATGTGTGTCCAAATTTTGAGGCAATTCTTTTCGCCACTCTGTATAATATTTCATTAAAAATTTCATGTAGTAGTTAACTTTAACCTTTGAGCTGAGCAGTACATTTAATCACGAGTAGCTCGTTACACGTTACAGGGTAAAAACAGTTTTCAAATTATGGTCTGTATTTTAAATTTCTCAAAATTTCTCAGAAACGGTCAGTTTTAAGTATGGGAAATATAATAGTAATTCACCTTTATTTTGTCTATAGTATCTAAAAATAGAAAAAAATATAGGGTGTTCCATAAGAAAAAATATAACTTTGGTATGTAATTTTTTTGAGGATCACCCTATATATTCCAGAATAATTTTGGAATATGCTCCTCATGGACCCACAGATAACTGTGCTAAAAGTGTTTCCCTAACTCTCTTCATTTCTCGTAGAAATACCGAGGCGAATGTGGTGGGCCACCCTGTATACAGAATAAGTCAGCCCCAAATTGTACCTCTACCTACTCATCATTTCATAACCCCGTTGTATATTTGGATACCCACTTATTACGAAGAACTTAAAAATTATATTGAAAAACTAAAACCTTCCTATTAATTGACAAAATAATTGTGTGGCAGCGTTTACCTCCAACCACTCACTACCTACTTACCACGGCGAACCCAGCTGTAAATATCGGTACAAAAGGAAGCACTAATGAGGGCGCCACCACACACCCATTTGTGCAAGATTGTGATGTTTACTCACCATTGTGTATGTGTTCAAGTTCTATGAAGGCGTAGAAGTGTTACCAATTTCCAACCGACTAAAAAAAAGGTGTACGTTCTCTAGTCGATGCGTATTTTTTTTATGTATGAGTACGCATATCTTTTCACAGAGTAGTTCGCTTTCGATGATTCTTTTTTCATCGCGAAGTTGATCCCATTTGAACTTAAAATGATGAAAAATTACCCCTAAGGTCAAAAAATATTTCATAACTTTGTACTGGGTTAACCGATTAAGATGATTGCTTTTTATTGGATGAGGTATACTTCAGAGTTGGTCATATTCGAATTCAGAAAGATTTAATCCAACCTGAGTGCAGAAAAATAGGAGATGATAATTTTCCATTTGTGAACTGATTTTGTTGTAACTTGGCACACATATGTAGTCACTACAACATAATGGATTCCTGGAGTCAATTGCGTGAGTAATTATCAGTGAATTTTAGCCAAAAGAAAATTTTAACAAAAAATGAAACTGAAAAGCAAAAATTAAAATGAAACTTTTTAGTCTTTATAATAACTGTGCTCCCAAACTAATATGATTAAATAATTTGAAGTCGGCTCCAATCAACCAACAATTGAATTAGGTGAAGCGTAAAATGATGACCTCGGGATGCTTAGCGTCGTTTTGATGATTTCCTTGATAAATTTAATGATCTTCGTTTATTGTTTGTTTGGCGCCGACTCACATTAGTTTAGTTATTATTGAGACCAAGAATGTTAATCACATTTTTTGCTTTTAGGTCTCTTTTTCGGTCGGTTTAATTTTTTGTTAAAAAGTTTTTTGTTGATTTGTTTACAAAATCCTGAATTACCACTTTCAAGTGAGATTTTCAACTAGAAGTGACAATTGCATACTCGAAGTGTCAATTCACACGTTCAAGGAAACACATCACTATAAACATGATAGAACATTTGATAAGTATGTTGGTGGCGTTTTCAGGGGTAGGGTGTGATTTATAGAATATATAATTATGTGTGATCCGTGTATCGAATATTCCATATAAAGGATGTGAACTAACTCGTTGCACTCCCTTGAATGACAGGTGTATAATGGCATTTCATAATGAAATACAGTGTTTAGGAAAAACTTGAAAAAATTCATATTTTTTTGTTAAATTTAACCAATTTCTAGGAACCAATCTTCGCCCTACCTCAGCTGACCTGCTCGGTACATGAGAAAACAGTGATAATTGCTGGATGCAATACAATGAACATTTGAATGTAGAGAGTCTGAGAATCATCATTAGCATTCGATGCTTGTTACCGGCGATACGTATCGAAAAATTAAATGAAAATGCATCTAATGATAACAAACAAACCTTGTTATAACTAAACTGGTTGATGAAGTCAGAACTAGAACATGAAATCAGCATACTTCACAGCAATTAACACAACACAGTTACTGAACAATCGTTTTTAATACCAAAAAGTTTCCATCTCCCAAGAATTGTAAACAAATCGACATGTTACCATTTTGACAATTGGGTACTTCCAAAGACGGTTGACAGAATTTCCAGCCACTAAAATAAATGGAGTGCCACGTGTTTTGCAGGATTAATTTCAGGCAGTTCCGCGATACGTAATTTTATATTTTCTAATGTTCAGTTTGTTGTTTACTTTACAACCAACTATTATATATAGTACGTGATGTTCATGCGAAGTCATTTACATAATGATTTTTTGTTAGGGAGCTTGCAAATTGGTCGATGAAGGCGCGTGGTAAGTTTTCGCGTTGCAAACTCCATACTGAAGTTTTAACTCACTAATATAATACATTATGATTGAATATGATGGTCGGAAATCGTGATTATATTATCATCAAAATATTGAAATGAAAACCAATAACGATGATTGAATTATCCCAATGTCTATGTCAAAATTGCTGGAGTTGGATCTTACTACCAAACACCAAACAGTTCCGTACCTATTTTATATATTTTATTACTTGTTTGGAAAAATCAAAGGGATAAAAGGATATCTTTCTATTGCATTTCTCAGATATTTGAATCGATGGTTTTTTCAGTTATTCAACTTTATTAATATAATTCAATCAATACACAAAGCAAAACAGCTCCAGCCTGACAGCCTTTCCAACCCCATAAAATGGTAAGCAATTTTTTCAGCTTATCGTATAAAGTTAAATACAATAATAATCATTGTGTGGTTTGATGAAATCACGGTATAAGTGAAACTTTTTTTCGCATTGTAGACATTTAACTAGAAATTTTTGGAAAAATATTCGATTTAGGGTATTAAAATCGCATCATCACTCTTAATTTTATACTTGGAAAATGGGAATGATTATGGGAAATGATAACTAGGTCTCCAACTATATTCATACCAAATAAGTTAAATAATAAATTCAAGCACTCAAAATTGAAATGAATACATAAACAACAATGAGCACCAGCAAAAAGTTCCAATAATTCTAATAAATTCCATATAAAAACTATGTTTACTCACCAAGATCTTTTTTCCATTTTAAGCACTAGCTCTGTCGGCGCTCTGTCTTTTACGGCGTGAAATTAATTCATCGTCATTTATTTTGCACTATTCTTGGCTTTTTTCTCGTTGATCAGTTTTTCGGACTCACTAGCTGTGTCGGTGTTTATCAAAAGCAAAAAATAGCAACATTTACATTAAACACTGATAAAAACCAACAAATAGCGTGGAGCACTGGCACAAATGAGTAATAGTCTATGCACTACACGGTCAGCTGATGCGCACCATAGGCGCCGCCATATTGGCCTCGGCTGCTCAGTCGAACGCGTGTCACTTTACCCCTACTCCGCGGCCGACCGTCACGCGACATGCAGTAGATGGACGAAAAAGTTTGAGGCGATGTAATGAAGGTTTCGCTTCAAAAATTGTTGATACCTCAATAACAAATTCTCGAGTATAAAATTCAAGGTTGCTTTAGCAATTGGTATAGAGCAGTTCGGTTGTTACTCCATTATTATTGGTCCCTGGATAAGTAGGTGAATTGTTATGTTAGGAACGACCAGTAATATATTTTAAAGATCAAAATAGAAATAATTTCTTGAAAAAACCACTAAAAATAATAAATTTTTAATAGTAAGTAGTTCATGAAATATTGTTTCTACATTTTTTTTTATTCCATTTCCTTTATGAAGCCTCTGTACAACATTGATAGGTGAAAATATGCAAATACTATAATGCAATCATTTTCATACATTGTCAAAATAATTATAACCTATAATTGTTAAAAATACAACAAAAAAGTCTAGATTTACAAAATCATCCTGAATTAAATGTGATCAACAAAATTATAAGCTTGAAACATACAGTATATGAAATTGTATCTAACTAAAAGTTGCCAATGGGAGAACGAGAAACTTCTTGATCACAATAGCCAATCAGGGAACAGGATGGTCAGATAAAAGATTTGAAATTGTCAAAAGTAAGAACTGAGAAACGTCAAAAATAATTATCATCAAATATTGTATTTAGTTTATAAGAAATGTAAAATATATTAGTTCATGAATTCTCTCAAATAACACCAAAATAGTGAAAGTTAGACAAGAAAGTGCGCGATTTTGAAAATTAAAATAAAAATGACAAAACAGCAATGGTATCCAGGTGAGGAGAAAACAAAGCAAGAGGAGATTGAAAAAAATTTTATAACGAAGCCAGGTACAAAATTTGAAAAAAAAAGGAAATTGAATATTTTTACCAATGACAAAGTAGTTTGCCAAAAATAGCAAACCAATTCAACTTCTGGACAATTTCGACACAAAATAAATAGCATAAAAAAAGATTACCTTTTTGTACTCCACATACAAACTTGTTCAAACTGATTTCGGGGATTTTGGATGATTCCTTCGCAAATGGAGAGTCCCTGAGAGGAGTGGATGAAACCAGGATTTCAGATTATTGGCAGGTATTGCATCAGCGACAGTTCCAGCTTCGGGTATAAACTTTTTTAGTGCACATCATAAACTGAATCACTCCACAAAATAACTCGTATCTCCGAAGAACTCTATGATTTTGTATTGAACTATAAAATAATTCTTCCAACTCAAAAGAAAAAAGTGAGGTTATATTCACATATCCATCACTGTTTTTCATTATTTTATGAAAATTTGACAATTGCTCATAGTTATAAAATATCTATCGCAGGCCAGGTTAATATACGTTTTCCTGAATAAAGGAAATAATTGTTTTTGATAATTTTTGGTTTATTTTCCACAATGATACACAAATATTCTACTCATAAACACTGAACTGAAATCAGTTCGAGTGACAGCAAAACAGGCAGTGGCTCTTGTAATGTCAGTTCTGGTTATTTGATGAAATAGAATGCCCAGACTATTCAGTGAAGAGCGGCGTGGAGTCCTTTGGACTGCTTTGCTAGTTTCGAATTTTTTATGTTTCAAGCAAAGTTTTAGAAATTGTAAATTTGAATGGACGCCAGAATTTTTATTTAAACTAGGACAAAAATTCAAAACCTCATTCAATAATGATTGTACATCAATTAACTTTCCTTCTGTAAATAACTACAACAATAAAACGAATACCAACTTATAATAATCTATTTACGAAAATTTACATGTCTTAATTCAGAACATTTGAATACAAGAAATTTATTTTTTTATTCCAATGTAGGAAACTAATATTGTTTTGCTTTGCTGAACTGTCGGTTTTTTCGATGACGATGTACCTTGATTGTATTTTTCCTTGTCTAGCACTCAGCTAAACTCCACGAAGTGAATTGGCTCGCAATCAGGGGGTGCTTATAGCTGCTGGCCTACCGATCAAATTAACACGAACATCAGCTTCTGATCAACAATATTGTTTTTGTCAGAGTTTGATATACAAAAATTCTATTTCTTGAAACTTGGAATCTTTTCAATGCACTCCTCAACTCATTGTTGTTACAGTTGAGTGTAATCTCATCAAGAGATTATTACTTGAAATTAATTGAGTATACAAATGAATAATATCCAATACTGAAATTGAAGAACTATTTCTAATAATTCTTATGAATTAACAAAAATTGATCTTTGCTTCATATATGGAAGTGATGATTTTTTCTCTGATTTGCACCCAATTTTTTAAAATTAAAATTAATTGAAAACTTTTTCAGCGATATTCAAGAAACGTATATGAGAATAAATGTTTGACCAGCCATCAAATACTTCTTCAAAAAGGTTTCTGAAAATTCAAAGAAAATTCCAAATTCCAAGTACCAAATTTATACATGAAATATACATCTTAGATCACTTCAACCACATCAAAACCACAGCTCGGTGATTATTGTTATCAAATATGGAACCATACCAAAGATATATAAAAACTCATAAAAAATATATACATGTGGGATTCGTAATCCTGACAGAATTCTTCAAAAATATATAGTGTACGACACTGCTATTTTTCCTCAGATTGACCTAAATAAACCTGATTACTGTTTTCATAACCATAATACATAGATAACTTCAGATTCTTTCCTTGTGAAGAATTATCTAACGTTCTCTTAAAGATTATTTGAGTGTGACATTTTTGAAATATCAACGGTCCAAACAAAAGTTCTCAGTACGTACCTTTCTTTATATCACTATCCACTGATTTGAATTCATATTCGCGGAGAAAGGAAAATGCTCTGATTCAATAAATTATTTCAACATGGCATGTTCTACTCTTCAATGGCCGACGAGCTTCTGAAAACAATATATCTTAATTGCTGAAAAATCAGAAAAAGGGCCGAGAATGTCACATGCATCGTCTTAAGTATCCTCGTCCTGTCAGATCATTTGCGACAGCTCTTCTTCTCTTAGCCGTAATGATTGTTCCATTACCGACGGTTAGATGTCGCTGAGATTTTCAATAGGTAAAGTAAATAGAGAAGTGAATGAATTACGCATAGAGCATATAAATAAGAAATGTAACAGATATATCGTTACACATCCCCCTTTCTCCGCAAAAAAAATTCAAAGCAGTGCTTTGCAATTTTTTATTTCATTTCAAAAATACTTTACTCAAAATGATATGTAAATTACAGCTGCTACTGAGTCGGAACCTTCTTTTCTCCCTGTATAACCAACTGACAGGCAAAATGAGTGAAAGGTACTGATAATTAAGAAATTCCATAATTATAAGCTGAAGCTTTTACTCGTTGTACTCATGACAACCTATGTGGAGTAAGAAAAAGAGAATTCGAACAAATTCAAAAATAATAAATCTTTGGTATGTACCAACTAAAACTTCAACACTCTGCAACTGTAGCAGACTAATGAGTGAAGAAAAATATATAGGTTGTGATGAATGACGACATCCAGATCAAGAACCCATACGATTGGAGCCCTCCCAAATAATCCGGCCAAGATGCCCTCTTTGCTGCTAGATGTTATTGCTGCGCCTGTGAGGAACATCTATATCCACACGTCTCCAGATTATTTGAGACAACTACCGATCCCATCGAATCCGGACACGGAACTCACCATTCAGCACACACCTGGTGGAAAAAATATTAACATAAATATCAACCAATTTGATTCAACCAGCAGTCACCAACAACTGGAGTAACTGTAGTGTCACCAAACTAAAAAATGAACATAAGGTTCACAAAAAATGTATGCCAAAATTATGCGGGAGTGTTCCCAATCTTGCCACTGCGATTAAATCTTCAGTCTGACAGATCAAAAGGAGCTCAGGTCGATACAGTAATCAAATTCAGCCGCCATTTAAGGCCTAAAGTTATGATCGCCCGTAGGCTCACTACCAGCCAAGTATGACCCCCCAATATCTTTCCTTCCAGTGATCCCGTCAAAAATTGACAGCCAGGCTGAACTATACCCGCACCCAACAAAAGCGAGTCCCTTAAAAATTTTGAAGTTTTGAATCAAATTATTTGATTCCGCCCTAAATCATATGACTACCCAAAAACTAACATTAAGTTATGGTATGCAAGATATAAGTGCTCAGGAATTAACCTTGTTAAAGAGTCCATGACCAAAAATTTGAGGTTACATAGGTCCAAATCCAAAATTTTCCTGTGTCCAAAAATGAACTTAATTTTACTGGAGCATAAAAATTGATCCTAATTTTGCTGGAACATCTGAAGTACCCAATAACTCTAACAGGATACGAGCTGTCAAGCTTCCAAAAAAGTAATATGCACACATATCAATGACAAGATAAATGCATAAGCACAAGGTAATTTGAGTACTTAAACCCACCAAATATTATACACAAGCATCACCATGACAAAGATATATGCACATCAAAATTATTTTGAGTTCTCTAACTCACAAAAATTAACCAGGTAATAACTACCTCTATAAGTTAAACTCCTTGAACTCTCAACTCATGAGAAGATACTACACATGTACAGTAATAATCGATATGAATGCTTACATAATACTATGATTTGAGTACTCAAACCCTGAAAATATAAACTGCAAGCATTCATTGATCAAAATATGAACATATGTCAAAAAATATTGAGTTTTCTAACTTAATTGCAACTTTCCAGCAAAATTCTAGTTCAACCATAATATATATAATATATATTTTTATTCAAAGTATATGAATCCAACAATACACCACATACCAAAAAGATAACTTGACTCTCCAGTCATCATAACAACAGAAAAAACACAATTTTGGACATCAAATTATTAGAAATACCCATATGTTTTTCCAACGGTATCAAGGTACAAACATTTTCCTGAATATACTCAGAAAACTCTTTCACTACTCAACCAGAATTTAAAAGATAACGTTTTATACAAGTACTTCAGTTAAATGTCCACACCACTAGGATTCATAAAAAAAAATACTCAGAATATCAGATGTAGTTAAGCTGAGGATAATAGGCAACTCAACGAAATCAAAATTGCACAATCTCTAGAGGCAAGAGATGTCTCGTGTTTTGATTTCCTTCAGAAGCTCATCAACACCCCAAATAAATCCCAATGATGCAAAAAGACGACTAAAGTAAAGTCAAAAATTACTTCAAACAAAAATGGAATATACTCATATTTTAGGAATTTTCAAAGGATTCCTAAACCAACCTTAGTGAAAATATAGGATTCCACCACACCTAAAAAGTGCTATTAACACCAAGACAAAAAGAACAAAAAAGCTTCGGAGGTACTCCAAGTAAATATTAAGGATTATCTTACCAACCAATAATACAGTACATCGGTCCTCTCACCAGCAAGACAATTGATCAAAATATTCAACATGGCTCCTACAGACAAACAAAAATCTAATAGCAAAATCCCAGAAATTACTCATGTGTTTGAGACAAATAATTCTCTGAACTAGATGCTCAAACACAAACGAGGGTGGAAATAAAATCCAAAACCCTCTCACTTACTCATTATTACAACCTATCTTCAATGATTTAACATCACTTTACGTGACATCAAAAACTACTAAGATCACCAAAAAGTAAAAATTAAACATATACTAGAAACCTAGCACTGACTATTTTTTATCAACCAAGAAAAATAAGAGAAAAAGAAAAAATATCCAACACTTGTGTCGTAACAAAATTATTGTCTAGCAAACTTTCAAGAAATCAAGCCAACAGCACATATATTCTACTTTGAATGTGAAATCGTGTCTTGATTCAATATTCCCCAACAAACAACTACTTTCCGAGGTAATACTCACGCCGAATATTGAACAACAGTTGATGAAATTGAACCAAACCACGAACTTCACCCCAAAATAAGAATTTTTTCCAAATTCTAAAGTTATATTGATCATGAAACAACTACTTTCCGAATTAATACTCACGCCGAATATTGAATTACACCTGAAAAACATTGGCTATAAAGTTTGCGTTCCTCTAAATTTCTTAAATTTTGAACAACAAAACTTTTTTCTAACATCGAGATATCCAAAATAAAATTCTCAAAATATCAAAAATAAAATCCTCAAAATATCCAAGAATACATTTCTCAAAAGAGAGAAAATTTCAAAAACACAAAGTGGCCATTTGGTCGGACTTTTACCGCCAGGATGGTTAATGCCCCTGCAGTAATATTCTTAAGCCGTCTACTGCACAGCTATTAACCTGCTGCCGCAACCGAAAGGATAAATCAGAAAAATTTACTTTGATCTGAAATTTGTTGAGAGAATCTACACCTAGTATCAGTGTATGCTTGAGAGATGGAATAATCAACCCTTTCAACTCGTCAGTTTGTCCTAGGGGAGAAATTGGCATATCCAGATATCCAAGACACTCCTGCGGTACACCATCCGCCGTAGTTACTTGTAAAACTCCATCATTTTTTATGTTGAGATTCCACTTTTTCAACAGAAAAAGTCCATTCGAATCCAATATAGAAGAACAACTTCCAGAATCAACCATATTTCCAAATTTCATCATAAAAAATTTGAACTCTCAGATAGAGACGATTATCATTTGACTTCCTTTCACAAATAGGATTTAGAGAAGGTACGTTTAAATTACTTCCATCTTGTTTTCTAATAATTAAATCAGAAGGTAATTTTGACGGTAATTCAGTAAATACCCTTGAAGGTAATCGACTAGAATCTGATTTATTAGAAAGAAAATTCTTTACCACTCTAAGCCAATTTTGCATGCCTTAGAATTCACTGTGTTGACCTTTGATTGACTTTTGCGCTTTTTTAGATTACATTTGTAACATACTACCCTTGTAATACGTTTTTTTCCATAGCCATAACAAAATAGAGTTTTCTGAGAACGACAATTTCTGTGAGAATGACCCTTTTTTGAACAATTCCAACAACGTATGGAATTTACTACTGAGGTGTTCAGACAAAAATTTCTTTTAAAAGGTAAATTCTGAGACTCTTGAAAAACTACACAACTTAAATCTGGTTCTAATAACTCTGAACTCCTTGTTGGAGGTGGCTTATAACTTTCTGACCTTTCACGAGACTCCTCCACTTTTTTGCATAAATATATTACTCAGATATATTACCAATATCACACAAAGATAAATAAGTAATGAAATAAGGTAATAAATTTCTTCGTATGATATTCACCATTTCCTTTTCACAAGGTTTTTCTTTCAATCTATTGAAAAGACCAACCATTGGAGAAATATATATTACGACCCTTCCAGATAAACCTTGAGTTCGGTTATTAATTTCAATTTTCAGATCTTCATCATAAAAATATGGCAAGAAATCATCTTCAAGCTTTTGAACGAATTCATCCCAATTTCTGAAATTTTTTCTGTAATTGTTATACCAAATCCATGCTTGATCTTCAAATAGATCTCCAGCAGATAAAAATAGATCATTTTTCGATACATTTCGTGCAAAACTGAAAGCATCAACTTTTTCCAGAAATGATACTAATGATTCATTATGAGAATCACCACTGAAATGAATATTCCATTTATATGGAAGGACTGGTTTTAGAAAATTTAAATGAGGTGGCTGTTTCGAGCTAGTAAGAGTGAACATTCCCTGTATTTTAACAGCTAAATCTCCCTCCAACTCTAACATTTCTGATCGTAAAAACTTTTTACTTATTTCCTCAATTTCATCAACTACACCTAAATTGTTAATTCTACCAGAAATATGACAAAGTCTAGAATTTAACTGTTTATATTGACTTTCACTGATTGGCCCCACGTTGCGCGCCAATGTAATGTCAGTTCTGGTTGTTTGTTGAAATAGAATGCCCAGACTATTCAGTGAAGAGCGGCGTAGAGTTCTTTGGACCGCTTTGCTAGTTTCAATTTTTTTATGTTTCAAGCAAAGTTTTAGAAATTGTAAATTTGAATGGACGCCAGAATTTTTATTTGAACTAGGACAAAAATTCAAAACCTCATTCAATAATGATTGCACATCAATTAACTTTCCTTCTGTAAATAACTACAACAATAAAACGAATACCAACTTATAATAATCTATTTACAAAAATTTACATCTCTTAATTCAGAACATTTGAATACAAGAAATTTATTTTCTTATTCCAATGTAGGAAACTAATATTGTTTTGCTCTGCTGAACTGTCGGTTTTTACGATGACGATGTACCTTGATTGTATTTTTCCTTGTCTAGCACTTAGCTAAACTCCACGAAGTGAATTGGCTCGCAATCAGGGGGTACTTATAGCTGCTGGCCTACCGATCAGATTAACACGAACATCAGCTTCTGATCCATCAAGTGTGTTCTCAGCGATTTAACATGAAAACAATATTGTTTGTGTCAGAGTTTGATATACAAAAATTCTTTTTCTTGAAACTTGGAATCTTTTCAATGCACTCCTCAACTCATTGTTGTTACAGTTGAGTGTAATCTCATCAAGAGATTATTACTTAAAATTAATTGAGTATACAAATGAATAATATCCAATACTGAAATTGAAGAACTATTTTTAATCATTCTTATGAATTAACAAAAATTGATCTTTGCTTTATATATGGAAGTGATGATTTTTTCTCTGATCTTGAGCACCCAAGATATTTCGTTATCAACAATTAAAATTCAGAATTTGAGACAATCAGCGATATTCAAGAAACGTATATGAGAATAAATGTTTGACCAGCCGTCAAATACTTCTTCAAAAAGGTTTCTGAAAATTCAAAGAAAATTCCAAATTCCAAGTACCAAATTTATACATGAAATATACATATTAGATCACTTCAACCACATCAAAACCACAGCTCGGTGATTATTGTTATCAAATATGGAACCATACCAAAGATATATGAAAACTCATAAAAAATATATACATGTGGGATTCGTAATCCTGGCAGAATTATTCAAAAATATATAGTGTACGACACTGCTATTTTTCCTCAGATTGACCTAAATAAACCTGATTACTGTTTTCATAACCAAAATGCATAGATAACTTCAGATTCTTTCCTTGTGAAGAATTATCTAACGTTCTCTTAAAAATTATTTGAGTGTGACATTTTTAAAATATCAACGGTCCAAACATAAGTTCTCAGTACGTACCTTTCTTGATATCACTATCCACTGATTTGAGTTCATATTCGCGGAGGAAGGAAAATGCTCTGATTCAATAAATTATTTCAACATGGCATGTTCTACTCTTCAATGGCCGACGAGCTTCAGAAAACAATATATCTTAATTGCCAAAAGATCAGAAAAAGGGCCGAGAATGTCATATGCATCGTCTTAAGTATCCTCTTCCTGTCAGATCATTTGCGACAGCTCTTCTTCTCTTAGCCGTAATGATTGTTCCATTACCGACGGTTAGATATCGCTAAGATTTTCAATAGGTAAAGTAAATAGAGAAGTGAATGAATCACGCATAGAGCATATAAATAAGAAATGTAACAGATATATCGTTACACTCTATTGCCAATACCGACTCCTGAGGCGAAGGCGTACCAACTGACTTAGTCGTGGTAAGAAAGGGTAGTAACAATTGGCAGCAACGTGGCGAGACAACAGTGACGTTAGCTGGCAATTATTATTCCATAACAATTCCCTATTATCATATCACAATATAACAATTTGCTTCCCATCTCGGAGCTGAATTGCCTACATAAGTATCAGAGGTATATCAAAATCGATATCAAAATATTTATACAGGTAGAAAATATTCGTGGGGCAATAACAATAACGTGGGGACAAATTAACAACAATCATTATTTGAAAGCTATTAATATTTCATAGCAGAATATGTCAACCAATTGACATATTGGTCAAGAAAACGCAGCTATGTCAGAGGTGAGGCATTTATCATCGTAAAAATAAGTTCATTCGTTCTGCAAAGTGTAGCAATGGTGTAACACTAACCTCCCCTATGAATTAATCTGTCCTTTTTTCCAACACAATCAGCAGATATATTCACCTTTGTTGTATCGCACTATACTTTACTTTTATGCAATCGAAAAATCGTGTCAAGCTAACAGTGGCATCTGATCGACGTAAAAATAATAAAATATTGGACAACAGCAGTGTTACGTACGAATAACACATGATTTCGGGTATGAATGGTTTTTGGATTGAAAAAAACGAATTTTGAGTGTTTTCAGTAGCCGAAAATGGCACTGAAGAAAGATATTCATTCGTTCTGTGGAAGAATTAGCCGCATTGTGGCTTCAGATTCAGATTCGGGAAGTAAAACGTAGATACAAACAACATATTCTTAAATTAGCCAAAATCGAACTCGTTTATATAAATTGAAAAATAAACGAGAACACCGAACCACCGAGCAGTCCAAGCATTGACAATAAGATGATGGTAATCGAATTTGAGTTTATCCAGCAGTTACCAATCAACAAAGTTTTGATAGGTAATTCACATCAATTTGGCACATTAGGGACTCATCGTTAACATTAAAAAACCTTTATTCAGTTTTTGATGGACTATCACCCGTTAGCGATACTTCAAGTAAGTATGTAACTTTTTTGCATAGGTGTATTTGGTGAATTGGTGGTATTTTGACAAGTGAATATAAAGTTTCGAAAGATGGGCATAATTTGAGATGGGCTAATGAATTTTCCAACAGAAGAAATTAAAATTGAATTTGGAAAGCGTATGTTGCACCTCACTTCATGTACACAGACAGTGTCCTTCTTGACGAGGGTTATCCAAAGATCCATTCATAATGTAAAGTCGGAATTTCGAGGATTTGGGTTTTTGCATTTGGTCAATGTAACTGAAATATTCACGAAAATAGGTATCAACTTCCACATTCCAAATGGAATAACCCCGAATTCCATTATTCATTTGTTTTCTCAATAGAATTTGTAACGAATCGACAATTTATTGAAAATTTTTGATATATATGACAGGTTATATGAGTATTGTTACGAAAATGAGTAGAGTACAGCCCTGCATGTTATCTGGTTATTCATCACTGCGCCAGTAGCTGAATCGGTTGAGGATTCTTAAGCAAACATGGAATCACAGGAATGTGACGACTGACTGTTCCACGTTCCGCTGGGGTTTGTCCCTCAAGTGGTCTCGATGTTTAGATTCTGGGGACGATGATATATGAGATCGAGCGTACCGTAGTTTGATGAAGAATTATTAATTCATACGAGTTTATTGAAAGTCTGGTTTAGTGCAGTGCGATACATTTCATTAGTAAACTGTGAACAGGTATTCGATTGTAAAAGTGCATTTTTCTGTTGTTTTTTCGAAAAGAAATAAACGAACATAAATTTACAATAAAAATGGACTCACTTTCGTGAAAGTTGGTTTCAGAAGTACGGATTTTTAGTGACTATTCGAGGACAATTATTTGGTGAATACGAGAAATATATCCCACGACGATAAGAAATGAATATTGAGAAAAAAATTAGAGGGGGGAAAAGGGAACAATGGAAAAATAAAGAAAAAGAACGGAGACAAAGAAACAAGAGGAAAATGAACAGTTGCAGAAACATTTCCGGACAATTCAGGAAGAAAAAATTAAGGAACGAGAACAGCAGAAAGCATTTTTCGAGCAGATATTTAAAAGAATTGAGGGGCAAATCGCAGGATTGAAGAAAGAAGTCGATGTGGTACGAGAAGAAGCAGAAAAATAAATCATTTCAGTCCGAAAAGAAGCAAAGAAAGGCGTGTGTGCGGTGCGAGGAGATCTACAAGAGAAAACTCCTTTACTGGAGATCTATCGTTTCCATATCGCACAATTCTGTAGAATCACCGACTTCTGATGGACAGTCGCCATGGTCTCGATATCGTTAACAGTTTGAAATTGCGGCACGGTCAATGGATGAGACGATGAAGGAAACACTACAACACTTATATTGGCTTTCACGGAACGTGCTTCGACAATGTTACAGATTATCCCAGAAGACCAACATCGTAAACCTGATTGCGAGTCTGGAATTGAGATACGGCGACCAACATCGAAAACGGCCAAATTTGTCAGGATACATGGTTCATCAGGAAAAATCGTTCAGCATTGAAATCATACAGCCATGTGAAGAATTCCCTAGCAAATAATCACTTGCACGAGCTCTAATTAGGACAAATCAGGATATCCCAATCATAATCGCCAATGTATTTTCTGATATAATAACATGCCAAAAAGGAGATCATGAAATTATATGAGCCAGTTGAGTAGGTAGCAGACTTCAAAACTAGTAATGATATTCATGATCATTTGTTTAGCATCCTTCCAAGGAAAGTTACGCATTTGACTCCACAGGGGGGTTTCCAACAGGACGATACAACCTGGTCCAGCACAGCACCATACCGGTTGAGCCCATCCAATTCGATAACCACCAAACACATCACTATTTGCCGAATAACAGGAGGTGGGAAAGCTTGTCGAAAAAAATGACCAACGATGTGGTTCAGGTTCCCAAAAAGGATGTATTCCCAAGAATATGTGTGGATTACAGGAAACTGAATGACGCCACGAAAAAGTACAGCAATCCATTACCCTGAATTGGTCACGCACTGACCATGTTGGCAGGCTCACAATGATTTTCAACGTTGGACTTGAAGCGCGGATACTGATTAGTTGGCATACATGGAGACGATGACGGAAAGACTCCGTTTGCTACTGGTAGCGGACTGTATTAGTTGAGCATTCACCTTCTGGTATCTGTTATGCCTTGAAGACTTTCAGAAAAGTGGTAGATCTGATATTGCGTTGACTGAAAATGTGTCTGGTGTATCTGGACTATGTCATGTTTATGGGGAGAAATTCAGAGGAACATATGGCCAACTAATGTGAAGTTTCTGGGTGTCATATTGAATCTTCAGGAAAGCTTTTTTTTCTAGAAGCAAGTGGATTCCTCAAACCACACAGTTTTGGCAGAAGAAATTCAAACAAACGGATCGAAAATACGGGCTATTCTGGACTGGCCGAGGACAAAAGATGAACACAAACTGAGGAACTTTTGAGGCCTGTGTACTCACTACTGCCAATTTGTGGAAGGATTTGCAGGTATTCCAGCTCTCCTATATAAGTTGTCAAGTTGTCAGGAGATTGGGTGAACTTCCACTGGCCTATCGGAAGTGATAAAGTTTTCCACCAGTTGAAGGTAGCGCTCTGTGCGAGTTCAATCCTGGCAACCCCACAAGGGCTGGACATAGATGCGAGCAATACTGGATTTGTTAGGTGCATGATGGTCGGGAGAGAGTTGACGAATACAGCAGGATGATGTCCAGACCTGAAAAAAATTACTGTGTCACCAGAAGAAAACTTCTAGCGATAGTTAGAGCTGTAGATCACTTTCACAAATACCTATATGGAGAAAAGTTTTCCATCAGGACCGATTATGCTGCCCCAAAGTGGCTATTGGAGATGAAGAACCCAGAAGAATCGAATACCGTTCGGGGCGACTACATAGTGATGAGGATGCTTTATCAAGAAGACAGTGTTCAAAAGCCTGTTAGCATAGTCAGCATATAGAAAGCCATGAGGGAGTCACTGTCAACTGAAGACGATTGAAGTGTCACACATATGCGACAGGATCTGGAAACCAATCAAAACATTTAGGACTATCTACATTAGAAAGAGGACAGCACAAGCAGTCTCTCCTGGAGAGATATTTCGGAGATCCCATCTTCAAAACGAGTTGGACAAAACGGTTGTGGAAAATAGACTACTCCAACGGATATGTGAGTCAACTGATGAAAGGTATAGATTTTCTCATTGTTTGGCCAAGGAAAATGATAAATGGAGTTTTATTCATCAGAAAAAATCAGAAGGACATCAGAGAGTCAATAATATTATGAACAAGATCAGGTAGATATTCAAATGGGTTCAATGTCGAGACAACCTGGAAGTCTTGTTGCAGAAGATGACCAGGGTGTGACGCCACTGGAGAATAAAACAAGTTCCAGGGGTAGAATGGAGGGATACAACGTAGGCACACCATTCGATCGGATTATCATTGATATAGCTAGATTCTTCATTGTGGCGAATGATGGCAGTTAATACATCCTTGTTGTCATGGAGCATTTCAGCAAGTGCGTGAGAGCCTATGCCATTTCATACCGAGAAGCATCCACAATGTCATTGGTGGATAACATATTCTCGAGATTCGGAGTACCGATGGAGCCACATTCCGACCGTAAGAGGGATTTTGGGTTGAAGTTATTCTAGAAAATTTGTGAGTTGATGGGTATCAACGAAACCAGAACTACGGCGCATCACTTCCAGTCTAGTGGAATCAAAGAAAGATTCGACTGAACTATAGGAGGGCATTTCTCCAAGGTAGTGGAAAAATATCAGAAGGACTGGGACAAACACTTTCTACTATTTCTGATGGCATACAGAGCAGTCGTCCACGATTCAACCAAGCTTATTCCAGCTAGCATCATCTTCGGGGCGGATCTATGAATGCCCTGTGATGCGTTGTTTGGATCACCAAGTAGTCACGAGGTTGAAATATATAACTTTGTAGATTCAGTACTGGCAAGTGACAGGATGGAAGCCCGTTATGATTCGGAAGCTTGTTCAGAGGATTATAAGAAGGTGACCAGATTTGTCTGTACAACCCACGGCGGAGGAAAGGTGTATCCCCAAACATACAGCGTTTTGTGAAGGACCATAGGAAGTGGAAAAGGCGAAAACAATGTGGTTTGCAGAATACAGTGTGGCACTTGGATTGAGATGGAGGTTGTCCACTTCGAAAGACTGAAGCACTCCAATAATGAATCAATGGCTTTCGATCAGCATAATCACATTTGAAGGAGGGGTAGTCTTACACAAATTAGTACAGTCCGCTCCTGCGTGTTTATCCGGATGTTTATCGCAGCTCCAGACGGTGCTAACGGTATTCCAAAGCACCAGTCAAAATAACTTCGAAAATTCTAATAAAAACATATCAAGGCACCATTAGAATATATACCCCTCTAATGTTGAGAAATTCCCCAATGTCTTCATTAAGTATATGTTCATATCTGGAAATGAAATCAAAATAGAAAATTATTGACTTTGGTATCAAACTTAAGGAAAATAATTGAAAGAAATATTAAAATAAGACTGAACATCTGAAAAAATTCGACACCCTAGGAATTAAACAATTAGGATACGGAACAGGACATCTACCCAGAACGCCAAAACCTATACAGCTGAAATAATGAAAAATAACTGATGAAAACTCTTTTTGAAGACATGCTTCCATCAAAGCCGTGTACTGAAACGTATGAAATGAGTTGAAGTCATCGCTGTCAATGATTCAATTATTTTTTGTTGAATTATTTGGTTTCAAAAAGCTTGTCTAGCGAAGAGCTCATAGAAGTAGGTACCAATTAATTTGATTGGCAGTGATTGGGCAGTGATTGGTTGGTGAGTAGGAACTTCTCAAAGAGTATTCATAAAAGTAGGTACCAATTAATTTCATTGGACAATGAATAGTTGGTTGGTATTAATTTTATTACAATTCCCGCGAAAAGTTTTTGAAACCAAATAATTCAACAGAAAATAATTTAATCATTGTCAGCGATGACTTGAACTCATTTTATACGTTTTAGTACACGGCTTACATAAAAGCTTGTCTTTAAAAAGTTTTTGAAGTAAAACTTCTTTACGCACGCTTGACTTGAAGAGTAAGCTGGTGAATGCGTGACGAGAGCGTTACGAAAAGTGTGATCGCGCGAGGCGAACGGTCTCTACAAAGGTGAGTGCGTATCTCATACTAGTTGCTGGCATCGTAGCGTCATATGCAGCGTTCCTTTTTCCTTGTCTTTTTTCTCCCTCTACTAATACGCGGCATTCTACTCTCGACATTGGGGCGCGTTTGATTCTCTGTCCTATTCTTGTCTCTCTCTCTCTCTCTCTCTCTCTCTCTCTCTCTTTCTCCTTGTTACTCTTCCTCATTTGGGCCTCACGTTTCTACAATTCACTTCAGCAAATTTTTGAAATGGGATAACATGAAATTCAACTAATACGTAAATAATAAAATACTTATTAATTGTTGAGGTTCACCTTTACAAATAATTGGTGACATCGTGATTAAACATGACAATAATCAAATGGAAGTTGATGATGAAAATCCCACTATAGATCATGTACAAAAACCGAGACAAATCATTGGAGTTGGTAAATTGATTTTTATTTTATTTTTATAATCATTCATGACTCTAATAATAATTTACTGAATTTACCGAACTAAAATGTTGAAATTATAGGTTATTAGAAAATTAATATATGTATATGTATATACATGTATATATTATATATATATATATACATATATATATATATATATTCATATATATATATATATATATATATATATATACATATATATATATATATATATATACATATAGATGGAGCTAAAGAAGTTTAACTTCAGTCGTGTGGTCTGAAGCACACTGGTTTTTTTTTCTCTTTACTTTTTGTTAGTTGCCTTAAGCTGTTCATTTCTAATAGATCATCGTTATTACAAGGTCTCTTTCCTGTAAGTTTTGGGCTGAATGAAAACACGATTTTCGACCTCAAAAACTCCCATACCCCAATTCTGAATGGAATCTGACCATAAACACAAAACTCGTCCTCCATTTTGTATTTGAAGATTTTGACAAAAATTCAAAATCTCCAAACCTGAAAACCCCCACATACCAATATTGAATAAAATATGACCATAATCAGAAAACTCGTCCTTCATCTTGGGGAAGCCATCTTTAATTGATAAATTCTGACAAAAAATTCAAAATCTCCGTCTGCGAAAACCGCCATAATACAATTTTGAATCGAATCGCCCCATAATCACAAAACTCGTCCTCCTTCTTGGGGCCGCCATCTTGAATTCATAAATTTTGACAAATAATTCTGAATTTCCTACCGCGAAAACCACCGCATTCTAATTTCAAAACAGATTTACTTGACAGATAAATACTAACAAGTTCTCATTGATGATTGATAGAGTAATCCCAAATCAAGAGTTAAGTAGTAGGTACTACAAGGAATTGTTCTGAATTCAATTTTTCTAAAAGGTTCATATATATATATATATATATATATATATATATATATATATATATAAAATCTACGAAACTATCTTGAGGATGCAGTCAAAATAACTGGGCTGGGTTAAAGAATACTCTTTGTTATATGGTCGAGCTTTCGGAAACGTTTATTTACTTCTTCAAGACATCTAAAAATGTAAAAAGAACAAGTTTGAGTCACATGGTACTCCATAAAATGTAAGAAATACACTAACTTGAGAATGACATTATAAAGTTAAAAGCGTACATAGTCAGGAACAAACAAAATTGAGCAGATTGTTAATCAATGCATTGTTTGAAAATAAGTAAACAACTTTACAACCACTTTTATTTCAAAACTAGAAAAATTCCCGTCATGGAGATGTCAAAATTAATTCTGCAAATGGTCAAGTTATGCCAGAAGAGCATGGATCGTACAGAAAAGGAAATGATATACATTAGACATAAGACAGCTGTCAATATGCAGAGTGGGGAGGGATCAACCTGTTTGAATATATTGCCAACTTCACAGTGGCGAGAAATTTGAAATTACAAAAGTTATGGAACATTCGAAATGAGAGACAAACACACTGGAAAATGTTAATGAAATTTTTCTATATAAGCACATTGTGTTTGAGAATCCACATTCATTTGTGGTCCAGAAAGGTGATGTTGTTCCAATTTAATAATGTAATTGTACATAATACTCAGATTGTTTAAATCACTTTTTTTGTTCATGGTGTTAGAGTCATTATTAATATGGAACATTTCTCTGAAAATTCTTTTATGATAGTTATTTTCAGTGCAAAGAATTTGTTCAGCAAGAGCACACGAGCACTTGTTCCTATTACAATCACTTTTGTGAGAGGTAATGCGACCAGATAAATTCCTCGAGGTCTGTCCAATATATGATTTGTTGCAAGACTGACAAGGAATATCATAGACTATGTCTGATTGTTCTAAAATTTTCAATTCAGTTTCAGTGTTCGTGAAAATTCTCTGATCAGTTAGTATGATCCGTTGACCAACTTTAAGGTTGTCATTTTTCATAATATCAATGAGTTTAGGAGTTAAATGATCAATATATGGTAAAGAGCAGGAGACAATTCGTGGAGAGTTATCAGGGGGATTCACCACATTGTTGTCTTGATTAATATTAATAGGAATGTTTGGATTTTCGTTATTCGAGTGATCATTTTGATTCTGGTTCCTGTTTCCAATGTTGGAGGTTAAAGTACTCAAGGTTGAACTGAAACACAATTGATTCACCATCTTTCTTGGGTATGAATTTTCGAATAAGATATCTCTAAGTTCATTTAAACATTGTATGGAAAAACATAGGTGTGACAACTTGATAATCCTGTTCTTCATTGTTATCACGAGGTTAATTTTCATCTTTGTTGGGTGGTAGGAGTGGTAATTCAGTAACCTGTTGCTTGAACTAGGTTTACGATACCATTTGGTTTGTAACAAGTTGTTACTATTTCTGCATATTCCCATGTCGAGGAAAGGGATAGTGTTATTACCATCTTCTCGTTCTACAGTAAATTGTAGGTTTTCATCATACTCGTTGAAAATATTGAGAGCTCCTCCAATTCTATCAGTTGGAACAGGCAAAAACAACTCATACACATATCGTTTCATGAAGGGTATATTGAAAGGTATCTTACTTCATCTAAAATGAAATGAACTAGAATAAGAGATATGGTTGAACCCATTGGTGTACCAAAAATTTGTTCATAAAACATGTCATTAAACACAAGAACATTTGAATCAAAAATGAATTCTAGTATTGATTTGAAGTTTTCAAAATCAAGAGAGCAATGTTGCGATACTGAATCTCAATGATTTCTCAGACTAGTTAAAATCACTGATAAGGGTAAGTATGTAAAAAGTGATACTACATCAAAACTCACTAAAACATAATTTTCAGGAAGTTGGTAATTATTAATAAATTCTCTAAACGTTATTGAATCTTTCACATAATATTTATTGTCAGTATCATAGGCATTAGTGAGAATGGAAGCTAACCATTTGGCTATTTTGCTGTTCGGAGAATTTATCGATGATACAATAGGTCTCACAGACAGGTTAGGTTTATGAATTTTTGAAAGTGAGTAAAAGCGACGAGTAACTGAATTATAAATTGTCAGTGACTTTGCTGTAACCTCATCAATCATTTTATGTTTCTTTATATTAGACACAATTTTGTTAGCTTTTTGTTGTGAAGTACTAACAGGATTGTTATTCATTTTTTTATAATATTTATTATCATTAAGTAAATCTAAGCTCTTCGAAATGTAATCTTCCTCATACATAAGTACTGTCACGTTTCCTTCATCACGTTTCACTACATACAAATCAGGGTGTCGTTTTAAGAACATTTTACACTGATCGAAAACTTTTCTTAGGTAATGGACATTTTCAGAGTTTTTTTGAAGAAAATTAGTAATTATATTAGTACTTCTACATTGAGTAATATCAGTTCTAAATCAGCTAATATATTAGATAATTGTATATCTTCAATTGTTGGACAAATGCCAAATTTTGGACCCAGAGCTGAAAGTCGTTTGACATCTACAGGCAATTCAATGTTGAGGAAGCTCTCAATATTTTCAACGAGTATGATGAAAACCTACAATTTACTGTAGAACGAGAAGATGGTAATAACACTATTCCTTTCCCTGACATGAGAGTATGCAGAAATAGTAACAACTTGTTACAAACCAAATGGTATCGTAAACCTAGTTCAAGCAAAACAGGTTACTGAATTACCACTCCTACCACCCAACAAAGATGAAAATTAACCTCGTGATGACAATGAAGAACAGGATTATCAGGTTGTCACACCCATGTTTTTCCATACAATGTTCAAATGAACTTAGAGATATCTTACTTGAAAATTCATACCCAAGGAAGATGGTAAATCAATTGTGTTTCAGTTCACCCTTAAGTACTATAACCTCCAACATTGAAAACAGGAACCAGAATCAGAATGATCACTCGAATAACGAAAATCCAAACATCCCTCATGATATTTATCAGGACAACAATGTGGTGAACCCCCCTGATAACTCTCCATGAATTTTCCCCTGCTCTTTACCTTATATTGATAATTTAACTCCTAAACTCATTAATATTATCAAAAATGACAACCTTAAAGTTGCTCAACGGATCATACTAACTAATCAGAGAATTTTCACGAACACTAAAACTAAATTGAAAATTTTAGAACAATCAAACATAGTCTATAATATACCTTGTCAGTCTTGCAACAAATCAATTATTGGACAGACCTCGAGGAATTTATCTAGTCGCATTACCTCTCACAAAAGTGATTGTAGTAGTGCTCGTGTGCTCTTGCTGAACATGTGATCAAGGACAAACACACTATGGACTATGAAAACGTTGAAATTCTTTGCACTGAAAATAACTATCATAAAAGAATTCTCAAAGAAATGTTCCATATTAATAATGACTCCAACACCATGAACAGAAAAACTGATTTAAACAATCTGAGTATTATGTACAATTACATTATTGAATTGGAACAACATTACTTTTCTGGACCACAAATGAATGTGGATTCTTAAACACAATATAGAGAAAAATTTTATCATTATTTATCAGTGTGTTTGTCTCTCATTTCGAATGTTCCATAATTTTTGTAATTTCATATTTTCCGCCACTGTGAAGTTGGCAATATATTCAAACAGGTTGATCCCTCCCCACTCTGCATCTCTGCATATTGACAGCTGTCTCATGTCTAATGTATATCATTTCCTTTTCTGTACGATTCATGCTCCCCTGGCATAACTTGACCATATGCAGAAATTATTTTGACATCTCCATGACGAGAATTTTTCCAGTTTTTAAATAAAAGTGGTTGTAAAGTTGTTCACTTATTTTTAAACAATGCATTGATTAACAATCTGCTCAATTCTGTTTGTTCCTGACTATGTACGCTTTTAACTTCATAATGTCATTCTCAAGTTAGTAAGTATTTTTAACAATTTATGGAGTACCATGTGACTCAAACTTGTTCTTTTTACAGTTTTAGATGTCTTGAAAAAGGAAATAAACCTTTTCGAAAGCTCGACCATATAACAAAGAGTATTATTCAACCCAGCCCAGTTATTTTGACTGCATCCTCAAGATAGTTTCCTAGATTTTTTTCTCCAACTAGTCAGTCAGGACTAATCTTCTATATCATTACAGACATGGGGTTTTTCGAGAACATCGGACAATAGTTTGGTCACCTTACTGTTGTACTTTTAAAGAAATGGGCCAACATCAAGACCAAGTTAAAATCTTTAAGGAACAGAAAAATATTCCTTTTGGAATGCAGAAAATTACACATATTCCCTGCTCATGTGAACAATGGAATAGGAAACATAACCACGCTACTACACCATAGAGGAGGAAGAATAGGACGTTCAGTCCAAAACTTCAATCACAGGTTGAGGCAAAATATCTCAAACTTAGGAATCAAAATCACATTCAGTGAATTGCTAAGCTTGGAAAGAGAACTCAATGATATCAAATCAGAACTTACTGCCACGCTTCCTATACACATTTTTCATGAATATGAAAGGAGATTAACTATTAAATATAACAATTGTTCCCATAAAATTGAAATTAAGAACATGAGAAAACTTAATAATTTGAAAACCGATGAATTCTTAAATATTAAAATACAAGAAAAATGGATCAAGAACCTTACTGACATTGAATTGCCTGTAGATGTCAAACGACTTCTAGCTCTGGGTCCTAAATTTGGCATTTGTCCAACAATTAAAGATATAAAATTATCTGATAGATCAGCTGATTTAGAACTGATATCACTCAATGTAGAAAAAAATTAACAGGATGCTTATAGAGCTCAATTTACTAATATAATTACTAATTTTCTTTAAAAAAACTCTGAAAATGTCCATTACCTGAGAAAAGTGTTCGATCAGTGTAAAATGTTCTTAAAACGACACCCTGATTTGTATGTAGTGAAAAGTGATGAAGAAAACGTGACAGTACTCATGTATAAGGAAGATTACATTTCGATGAGCTCAGATTTACTTAATGATAATGAATATTATAAAAAATTGAATAACAATCCTGTTAGTACTTTACAACAAAAAGTTAACAAAATTGTGTCTAATATAAAGAAACTTAAAATGATTGATGAGGTTACAGCAAAATCACTGACAATTTATAATTCGGTCACTCCACGCTTTTACTCACTTCCAAAAATTCATAAACCCAACCTTTCTGGGGGACCTATTGTATCATCGATAAATTCTCCGAACAGCAAAATAGCCAAATGGTTAGCTTCTATTGTCACTGATGGATCTCTATGTGAATAAGACGACCCATTGACATCAGGATCATCTGCATTCATGAATTATGGATATCTTTGGAAGATTTCAGGACGAAAAGATTATATAGACCAAACGGCTTGGTTTTCGAGGTATAGCGTGATCAAAATAGAAATATTTTCAAGAGTTTTTGAAGTTTACTTCGACATTTTCGACAATTATCAATTTATATTGGGCAAGTGAAATCGATTCAACAGTGCGCACGATACAAACTAATTCATTTTCCAGATAATTCACAGGGTTCAACCCTTCAGATTTTTTTTCCGCCGCCACTGACAGATTATGAGAAAAGAATATTCGATGTTGTTTCATTTAACATCTTTCTGTTTTCTTGAAGTTTTTCATTGACTTGTACGGTTCAGAAGCTATAATGAAAATATTGATGCAAACATTTTCCATTATTGCATAACATAACGATATTTGAGAAGCAAACATTCTCACAAACTTCGAGGGGTGATTCTATGAAAGATTTCAGAACGAAAAGTTCATATAAATATAAATCTCAAACGGCTTGGTTTTCGAGGTACAAAGTTATCAAAATAATTTTTTTTCAATAGTTTTTGGAGTTTACTTTGACATTTTCGACAATAATCAGAGTCAAGATTTTTTCAGAGTCAAGCCTTGTTCAACCCTTCAGTTTTTTTTTTCTGTCGCCACAGCACACAAGGATATAGACAGTACTTACTTTGGTTTCAATCTCAATAACACTTAGACAAATAATATCTAATATTGAACTTTAAAATCCTCAAATTTCAAAATTCTGATTGACATTGAAATGGTAGGAGCATACAGGGTCAAAAAAACGAATAATTATCATAAATGTTCATTTATAGCGATTTTTTTTTATTTGTGTCATTGTTAGAGATAAATTGAAAAACACCTATAGTTTGCCAATATTGGTATGAATATGGAAGATTGAGAATTTTGTTGAATCTTTCAACAGCCGCCATTTGAAACTACTGAACCGATTTGGCCCATCTTCAAACTTATCTGAGGCATTGATAGAAAATATTTTTGTGCTGAATTTCGTTCAATTCGTTTGAAAATTGTGGTCTCTACTTTGTTGACAAACTTCGTCATATCCCATGAACAGGTTTGGAATTTATAGAACAGTCCTTCTGAAGAGCCTGTTTTCGCGAATGTTCCCGGTTTTTGATAATAATTTCTTAGAAAATGGGAAAGTTGTCAAAATAATTTGAACTCATGAATGTTTTTGAAATGTAAAAATATATGATGAAACATGCCACATTGAAAGTTATCTCAGAACTAAATAATAACGTGTTGATATATTTTTTTATTTTGACAGCAGATTATCTCTTTCAATGAGGGTACGATTTTGGGTGACAAGGACTGACTTATTTTTGTTGGTCATGAAATTTGAGAATGAATTTATGATTTCTGTTCTTTCCGAACCATTAACACCCGCCAAATTCATTCCAAGTCAATAGGGTGGGTGGAAGTGTTATAGTGAAACCTCATAAAAGCTTGTGAAAATATGATCAATGTAGATAAGATCATTAATGGAATAAAATTCAGAATCTTCATATTCATTTTGCAGGTAAAATATTCAGAACACCGCTGCACTGCCCTTCGAAAATACACGTTTATCCAATTCTCCGTAATATATATATATATATATAATATATATATATATATATATATATATATATATATATATATAAATACGGAAGATAATACTACAAAGTTGCCAAATCTTATGGACGCAGAAATATGGATATGGTGAAAAAAATATACGCCATACCGATATACGTAGAGCACAGAGAGCGCATACCAACTCGGAGTTTGGCTGAACTATGATATACATAAATATCCAGTATTCTCACAAATGGATGTCAGACTGAAAATTTTTTTCTTTATGTTTTCGAACATTCTGCAATGGATGGCGCGAGAGAAATTTCTGCGTCCTTCTGCGTCCCTCTCCGACCGCAGAAGGACGCAGGACGCAGAATATAATGCGAAAATCCAAGTGTACGGACTCACGGTTTCGAAATGTTATGTAATAATATATATAATATATACATATATATATATATATATATATATATAAAAATATATACATATATGAATATTGAATATTATATAAATATCTGCCTACTCCCCAGGTTTTGCCACTACTATCTGTAAGTTTTCGATTTGTCTAATCAGAGATTTTTCTCAGGTCTCCTGAAGATAATATAGCTAATGAGTCTCAAGGAATATACGAAATACCATGCTCCGAATGCCCTAGGACATACATAGGACAAACTAACAGGCGAGTCACCAGTCGAGTTTACGAACATCTACTTGCTGTCCGACCTTTCTTTGGCACTCTCCAAGCACCATAAAGAGACAGGCCACAGAATGGATTTTCATGACACCAGGACCATTGCCACTGGGAGAACACTGCGAGCGAGAGTCATTCGTGAAGCCCTTGACATCGAGGAGCGCCCGAATTGCCTCAACAAACACGCTGATGAACGCAGACTACCCAATACTTGGAAACATCTACTTTGACGCCTAACTGAAGGCACTAGAAGCTTGACATTTGGTGTTGTGGATTGGCCTATGCTGACAACTGTCTTCGAATGCCTTCGAATTTCACAGCACTATCGCTGAGTTTCACTCCGCAAATTATAGATGTGGCATCTGTAATTTTGTGCATATGTATATATATGTATATATATATATATATATATTATGTATATGATATATATATATATATATATATATATATAGAACCTTCGTCTGCGACAGAATATCATTACAACATTGTGCATACAAAAACCAAAATAATTGTGCTTTTTCTTTCAACCACTTATAAAAAATTACACCTAACCCTTCTCGAAATGAAGAGAAAAAAAGAATTCTCCTAAGTGGCTCCCTTAAATGCTAACCGAAATTGTGTTTGTACTTTTATAAAGAAATGTCAGATGAAGCTTAAAATTCTCAAGCGAAAAGTCACCCTTGAATACAAGATGAAAATCAACTGTTTTATTCGTTTACTCCTACTACGAACCAAATACCCAAGAAAACTCTTGTCCTATATATATATGTATATATACATATATATATATACATATATATATATATATATATATATATATATATATATATATATTTGATCTTCGTAGATTTTCGCAGGTATAATGGTTGAGATAGTTTCTCGGGTTTCTGTCCGTGTTCTTAGTTCCGATTTTGGTAAAATTTTATTTTTATTCTGCAGGTTCTTTGAACACTTCTTACCAACCCTCTAGAGGAATGACTCTGAAGAGATATACTCGGAACGTAGCTAGGTATGTTTGATTATTTCATCGATGAGTACATATAAGCTGGTATTTCTGAACAGTAAATAATCCACGTATTCTTTTTGTACATTTTCACGCGATTGGTGGCTCAACTTGTTATGATTTGGAGGATGGCTAGCAGTCCAAAAGTTAAATGAATTAAAAATAGCAAAACACGTTCACATTACCACATTTCAGAGACATGAAGAATGAGAAGAACAATTGTCTTTTCGACCAGACAATTTACATTTTGGAGGTACAATTGTAACTTCGAGTTGAGAATTGATAGGTGGCACTATTCCGCCATCGTAAACTTTTGATGTATTGAATATGGCATGGGCCTCTGATATTGAATGTTGATTCATTCGTATGATGTAACATGTAGGCAGTTCATTATGTTGTATAACGATATTTATGGTGAAGTAAACTAAAAACGCTTCAATACGATTTTCACAAAATTTTATTTTCAAAACCCACGACACGAGTTTTGCTATACTATATTATTCAAGACATAATTATTGATATTTCTCAGAGAACAAATAATATTTGGAAAAATTTATCAAAAACAACATAGATCGTGTTGAAAAGGGAAACATTCTCAATTGAATATTGATAGAAAGATTTTTCTGTGAATTGAAAAATCCACGATTAAAATGAAGTTATTTTTCGTGAATATCTAACAAAAAACAACTACTATCTGAATGAAAATGCAATTTTCAATTTCAGATTTTTCCTTTTGAGTTAGGGCCTTTTCAGAATATCTATCAGATGTAGTTCAATGTCCAGCGTGGCTTTAGCCGAGGAAGTAGTTGTTTTCTGTTAGACATTCACGAAAAATAACTTCATTTTAATCGTGGCTTTTCAATTCACAGAAAAATCTTTCTTTCAATATTCAATTGAGAATGTCTCCCTTTTCGAAATGAATACCCCACAAGAGGTTATCCTGACGATGGAAGATAGTGACTAAGGTTTATCTTTCAGTCGCAGATGATTCCACATCTGATTTTATGAACATCCTGTTTATTTTCAACAAATCAATCTATCATACCCCATGACAGGTTTCAATGTCAGAAAACACTAATTTCAAAGTGTCTCTCCAAAAGAAATGATTTTAACTTTTTCCATCCTTGCAAAGTGAGATTGCTTTTTGGAAGTGTGTTTTCCATTTCTTCCGGTTTTCCTGATGATCGTGGAAGCGTGAAATAGATTTTCGTCGACAAAAATGTATTCAAGACCTAGTGAATGCGATGCCTCTCCTGCGTCAATGTTACGAATGATTTCTGGTGAGTACTCTCTTTTGGAAAACATTTTTCTTTGCCTCATTCATCTTTATGAGTTCTAAGTTAAGACTGGAATAGAAAATCAAATAACTATCTGAATGAAAATGCAAATTTTCAATTTCAGATTTTTTTTTTTGAGTTAGGGCCTTTTCAGAATATCTATCAGATGTAGTTCAATGTCCAGCGTGGCTTTAGCCGGGGAAGAAGTTGTTTTCTGTTAGACATTCACAAAAAATAACTTCATTTCAATCGTGGATTTTTCAAGTCACAGAAAAATCTTTCTATCAATATTCAATCGAGAATGTTTCCCTTTTCAACATGAATACCCCACAAGAGGTTATCTTGACGATGGAAGATAGTGACTAAGGTTTATCTTTCAGTCGCAGATGATTCCACATCTGATTTTATGAACATCCTGTTTATATTTTCAACAAATCAACATAGATCGATTTGGAAAGTCGAATAATCTGGATTATATAGATCAACTTGTGATAGTTGTCCAAGTTTTCACAAAGGACAAACAAGTAGAATTTTCAAGCAACGCATATCCGAGCATGGAAAGTTTTATTGAGAAAAAATCGAATTCAACTTTCGCTATTTATATCCCAACTGAAAAGCGTTGCTTTGCTGATGACTTTGAACTATTCCAGTAGAGAAAAAAAGTCGAAAACTTAATATTCCAGAAAGCTTAGAGACCAACAAAGACAATAACTTACAATATTTATTAAATGACCAGATTAATTTCAATAATTCGCCCCTTTCAAATCTTTCTATGAGAAATTGAATAATGTTCCATTCAATAATCAGTCAATCACCTCATATCCAACTGACTACCTACTCGTATTATTTATATCGAACCCCATTAATTTTAATTTAGTTATCTCCACTTGAGAAAGCTATGGTATAGCAAAACACGTATCGTGGGTTTTATAAACCAATTTTTTGTGAAAATCGTAGTGAAATGTTTTAAGCTTCCTTCAATTATGGATTTTTCAGCCGCGTCTATTCAAAAATATTTATGGTAGATCCTTTGGGAATATGATTTAAACGAATTTGAATTATTGTACCTCTAAACAAAGATCAGGTAATCTTTGCCAGAAATCAAAATTATCATTTCCATCATTCAAGGTATTAATATGAAAAAAAAAAACATTTTCAAAATATTAAGTTTGAATATTCAAATGAGAATGTTTCCCTTTTCACTCTTGCCATTATACGAATTCGCGTTAAGAATGCGCGCTTCTCTCTCATTCTCACTTTTCGCTTTGGTTGGGGAATACTCTTTATTTGAGAAATTACAGGGATAAGTTTGAACGGAAGATATAGTTAGGTAGGTACGCTGTGGTCATTAGACCAAAAATATTCAGTTGTTTGGTTCCTGAAAGGAATTAAAAGAGTTAATTTAGGAAAAATGCGATCTTTTTGCAGTTCTCAACAAAAAATATTGATTAAACGGAACCTTCAGTGCGCGAGTCATACTCGCCCTTGTCAATTCCATTATATTTCAATTCTACTTTCGTAAAAATATGCCCTTGTTTCATTGTCTCGAAAAGAATAGAGAGAAAAATGTCATCTGGTTTCGACCGATGTGGGGTTTTTCGTTTCAATAGTACTTCGGACAACGTGTGTTTTAATTTGTGACTAAAAATAAAAATTCTGACACATTCGGCACTGTTGCACCCATGCCGCAAAAGCTATATGTCACACCTATTCGTTGTGTCGCTTAGATAGTTGTTATTCCGCATGACAAATAACCCTTTCTGCTATCCGACAACTGGGGTTAACCGAAACTAATTCCAAACAATCACTCAGCATTATGATTACCAAATGATATAAATTCCAGTTAATAATATTGACTTTACATATCACATAAATATTCGTTCGTGAATTCGCTGTTCAAATGAAAGGATATAGTTTGATGAATAGTCGATTTGATTTCGTAATTTCAAAATCGTATATATTCCCTCATTACTTGGCATACATTCCATAAATTGGCTAATCAAATATTTACAATTAGTGAAGAATTCCTGGAAGTAATATTCCTGTATTTTATCAAATTCGGTCGGTCATGATAATTTCTGGGTGTGTATGAGAAATGACGGAGTGAAGAGAGAAATTACTGAATAACATAATACAATTTGAATCCATGACATGAATCGACAACATTTTCCCAAATACGGAGATAATGAAAACGGAAGATTCAGATTGTCTGATCACAAGGCACAGATAATAAAAATCAGTAATGAAGTAAATACCCAATTTCTTCGGATGGCTACATAAAATAAATCAGTGGAAAATCAGAGTTAATTTTGCAATCATTTGTCCTTCCGAAAACTGGAATGAATTGTATATATATATTTTCAAATGGCATCCCAGATTTTTCAATGCTTTTTGCGATTCTGCATCAAATTCTGAATTCAGCCTATAGCACACTCATAGTTTTCCTTGAATACTGATGAAAAACATCAACTTAATGGCATATTGAAAAGAGGCCCATGAAGGAGTCAAAATAAAAAGCAATAACACGAGTTCAATAAGATTGATCTATTAGTTATGATTGAATTGCCTGTTCAGTTTCATCTAGTTGTGTGTTTCTGTAAAATCGCAGACAATATAAAGTTAATGTTTCAAATTACCAAAAAATATTTTACTTTGACCAAAACTCTACCAACATGATGGTAATAATTGAAAAACTGAAGTTAGGAATTATTTAAGTAAGTGTTCGAACTGCCTCCCTCCACGTAGAATACACATATTGTATCTTTTTAATATTTCTCGATCCGTGACAGCTGAAATCGTCGCTCGCGATATGGAAGCACAAACATTTGTGATACTATTTTTTTATTCATCTACATTTTGTGGACGTCGCATACAGATTAAGTCTTCAGAGTCTCCGCAAAAACGAATCCAGTGAAGTCATATCTGGACCTCGAGCTGGCCATGGTGTTGGACCCTTATTTCCAATCCATTTATCATTAAAATTGTCAGACAAATATTGGGTAAACACTATATTATTATGCGGAGGTGCCCCATCTTGTTGAAATCACATATTCAGTCAAGTTGGTATTGGTAAATTCTCAAAGAGATTCGGTAACACATGAGAATTCCTGCGTAAAACTGAGGTCCTATCGAATAACCATCAATGATTCCGCACCTAACATTAACCCCCCACACAGACTGATATCTCGTTTCTTGAATCCAATGAGGATTCACGTCAGACCAATCGTGACAATTATGTTCTTTTATCATACCGTTGTCATGGAAACGGCTTTCATCACTCTATAATATTTTGTTCAAAACCTGATCATCTTCACGGATACGGGTGGACAACCATGCAATGAAGTTCAATCTCCTATCAGTATCTCCTTAATATGGAGAAAGATTATAGTTATGAACAATAAACAATAAAGATTTTTATCTGTCTGTAGTCCTTGAACCAGATGTATTTAGTAGGGATAGAATTTGTTTTTTGAGAAAAATTCGTTGTATTGACGATTTCGAAATATCATAATCCATTGCTACTTGTCTGGTAGAACTATGTGGTTTCAATACCATTTGATCTAGCACTGCAATAGCATGTTAATTTTTTTTTCTTTTCATCTTAACATCCATTTTGTACTAACGGTAATCTTCTGTCGGGATACCGATTGATTAGCGTATATTCTCACTGCTTCTTTTGCACTCCTTCTTGCTTCGCCATAAATACATATCATATCCGACTTTTCTGCATTCGAAAAAAGGACCATTTTTCAATTTTATGAAAAAACAACACAAAGCTGGGTACACTTTCGTAAAATCTGACAGGATTACTGACAGATCGATGAATACTCGTATTAATGCAATTATTTTGACTTATTCATGGCTCTCCTTATAATATGCAATAAAGTCGCTGTGATTCATCAGTAATCAAGGAAAACTATGATTGTGCTATATGGCTGAATTCAGAATTTGATGCAAAATCGTAAAGAGCATTAAAAAATCTGGGATGCCATTCAAAAAAATTGGCGTCGGTGTCGCGACGCCATGACGGATGACGCCTACTGATAGATCTCTATGTGAATAAAAAAACCCTTTGACATCAGGATCATCTGCTTTCATGAAATGTGGATATCATATTTTATTTCCCAAATATTTGCCAGCGAAGTTTTATATGGGACACCCTGTATAAATATATATATATATATATATATATATATATATTGTTATGTTATGTTGTGCCAGTTATAAGTTCCAAAAGGAAAAAACCCACAAAAAGAATAATTACTAAATAGTTATTAGTTTCAAGAGATTGTTTTTACATAATTTTGGAAGTTCTATTTATTTGTAAGCCTTTGTATAATATGGATAGATAAAAATGTCAAAATATATAACACAAAATTTCATACACGTCATAATGATTATAACCCATAATTGGTAAAAAGACAACAAAAAGTCTAGATTTACAAAATTTTCATGGATAAAAAGGACAAACATTTATAAATTTGAAACATACAGTATATGGAATTGTAGATAACTAAAAGTAACCAATGGTAGAACAGCAAACTTCTTGATGAGAATAGCCAATCAGGGAATAGATGGTCATATGGAAAATTGGAAATTGTGAGAGAATAACAACGGGGTGGTGTCATAAGCAATTATTATTGAAATTTGTAAATAGTAATAAGAATGGAAAAATAGTTGTATATATAAATTATATAAGATGAACCCAAACAGTAAAATGTGACAATTTGGTGCGCGAATTCAAAAATTCAAATGAAAAAAAAGGAAGGAAAATTCGTATCTAGGTGACGACAAACAAAGCCAAAAGGAGATCGAAAATAAATTCACAAGTGAATGCCACGCAACATTTTGGGAGAAAGAATGAAATAATTCCAACATTAGAAAAACAAAATCAATATTACCTTAATTATACAACATATCCACGTATCCAAAGCTGATTTCCGCATCTGTTCCTGATTTATGGTATTGGAGTTCCTGATAGAGCTTGGAGTGAGAAGGGATCCAGTTTCAGGGCATATTTGAACACCGACATTTCCAGCAGGTATAAAAACTTCAATAGTGCACATCCGGTCAATGAACAATATCACAAATAACGTATCTCACATCTGAAGAACTTTATTTCACTTTATTTTGCACCATATCAGAAAACTTCATTCTCAAGGAAAAAGTGAGGTTGTGTCTATCTATCCATGATTTGATTTTATGACTATCCATGAATATTTGTAGATTCAAATTAGTATAAGTTATTTCTCGTAGGCCAGGTAAAATTAGGTCTTCCTGAATGAAGGTAATAATTGCTTTTTGATACTTTGTTGTTTGTTTTCTTACAATGATCAACAATCATCACAATGACCATTGAATAAACTGAAATTAGACAGCAGTGGCTAGTGGCTCTATTGCCTGAACCGGCTATCTGAGGTAAGAGGCGTACCAACTGTTGCTTAGCCGTGGTGAGAAAAGTGATAACAATTGGCAGCTGCGTGACGAGAGAACAGTGTCGTTCCCTAGCAATCATTATTACGGCATACAATACATATACAGGGCGAAAATATCTATCTATATAATATCAATTTGGCTCACAAAGAATCTCCATTATATAACAACAACTATTGTTATTCAATTCATCAATACATAACAAAATGGCGCCCAGCGTGGGGCAAGTAAGGGAAATATATTATTTCTTAATATTTATCGCAACGTAGTGGCAAAGTAAGGGCAATGTATCATTTCAAGGCAGAGTAAGGGCAAGTGAAGGAAAAATATTATTTCTTAATAACACTGGGTGAACATTGGCATTTGGCATTTAAACGTGTAAGGCTAGATATTGGGGAATAAAAAATGGATTTAAGAGATGGTAAGGAAGTTGGTTTGGAAGAAGGTGCAGAAGGTAGAGAGAGAGGCGATCAGGAACAAGGAGAGAGTAGTAAAGTGAGAGAGATAGAAATAAAAAGTGAAAGTACAGGAATGGGGAGTTATCTAAATAAAATGTTAGAACAAAAAAGAAAAATGGAAAAAAAATAAAAGAGCAAGTATGAGGAATGATATGAATGAAAATTCAGCAAGAATGGAAGAGCAAATGAATGAAAATATGGAAAGTATGAAAAATGATATGTAAGAAATGAAAGAAAATTCAGGAAATATGAAAAATGAAATGAAAGAGCAAATAGAAAGAATGAATGATGGAATGAGAGAGTATGGGAAGAATGGAGGAAATAATTGAAGAAAAAATGGTAAATATGAAGAATGAAATGGAAGAAAGTTTGAAAAATGAAATGAAAGAGTGGAAAGAAAACACAGCGAGTATGGAAGAAAGATTAAGAGAAAATGTGAAAGAAAATATAAAAGATATAAAAGAAAATGTGGAAAGGATGGAAAATAAAATACAAAAAATCTGTACAAAATAAAGAAGAATTTTTTGAAATTCACAAACAGTTAGAAACTAAAATAGGACAAAACAATGAGGAATTTTATGTGGCAATAACACAAAAAGAAACAATAAATAAACATATAGAATGGCAGGATGAGAAAAAAAAGATATGAAATAAGATATTAATGGTAAACAAGAAAGAGTAAAAAAAAAAAAAAAGTAGAAAAACAACATAAAGATACTAATTTAAATATAATAAATGTAGAGAGTGAAATAACTAGAAATATAGAAGAAAAGATAAAATTATCAGAATTGAGAAGAACAGACAGTAATTCAGAGAGTAGAATCATTAATAATTGTTATGGAATACAAATCAATAATAAATTTGAGGGCAACATAAAAAAATTACATCTCATCACTTTTATTAAAATAATAAAAAACAAAACTAGACATATTAATGATATAGAGGAATTGAAAGAGATTATTAGACAGTATTTGTTCAATCAACCTTGTATTTGGTTCAATAGCCAGGAGAAGAATATCAATTCTTTTCAAGATTTTGAAAATTTATTTTTGAAACAACATTGGGGAGAAAATGCACAATTATGCATAAGAGACAAATTACAATTTGTAAAATTTGATGAAAAGAGGAGTATGAACTACAACAATTATGCAATACAAATGTTTGCAATGGCACAGTATTTAGATCCGGTTATGAGAGATGAAGAAATAGTAGGGAATATCAGTAGGCAGTTACGAAACAAGCAAGATTCCATAGAAGGAGAGACAAATAATAAATAGAAAGATTAGGTAATAATAAATTATAGGCTTAACAAATTTAATAGGCAAGTTGAGGAATAAAAGGGAAAAAAGTTAAAAAAATAGTTTGATAGATAGTTAGGTTTTCAGAAACATGTGAATAAAAGAAAATAAAATGAAAAACAAACGTAAAGAAAAAAATACATCAATGAAAATTGGAAAAAAAAACCAAAAAAAAAAAAAAAAAAGATAAAATTATTGGTACAGTTAGATTAAGTAAAGTGAAAAACATATAGATTATAAAGAAGGAAAAATATAGGAAAGGATAATAAATAATGTGAATTTTGAAGAAAAATGAAAAGAAATTAAGACAAAAATATTTTGTGTATAAAATGAATGTATGTGAGAAATGAAAGTGAAAATGATAATAATAATACTGAAGAAGTATATTATAAGAAATATGATGATGATGATGATGATGAAGGTATATTGATAAATAATATGAAGGTATATTAATAATTAAAATAAAGGTATATTAATGAATTATAAATAAATATAATGAGTTAATTATGTGTGAAAAATGAAAAAGCGAAAGAGTATGTACACAAAATAAAAGTAAATATAATGAGAGATTCAAATTAATAAAATATCCAATTCAATATGAATATAAAGAACAACTGAAGGAAGAGACAGGGAGAATAATAAAATAGCATAATTGAAAGAGTACCAGTAATTGTAAAATCGATAATTGAAAATAATATCAGTATGAAATATTAAATGAAAGTAAGATAATAATAAAATAAAAAATAACATATATGATAATATCTTGAAAAGTTTTCTCTCTTGATCCGAAAAGAAGTCCAAGTCAAGTTTTTCTGGAAACGAATAACATAGTACTAGTAGTTATAAATAATAGTTATCGTTGTAGAATTTGTTTTTCTTGAACTGGTGGAAAATCCAGCAAAGTAGTTTTCTGAAAGTAGAAAAATAGTATTAGTCAAAGTAAAGTTAATAAATATAAATAAAGAAATTGATATTCAAAGTTTTCTAACTAGTAGAAAATTATTGAATATAAATTTAGGATTGTTGTTATGTTATTTTATGCCAGTTATAAGTTTTAAAAGGAAAAAACCCACAAAAAGAATAATTACTAAATAGTTATTAGTTTCAAGAGATTGTTTTTACATAATTTTGGAAGTTCTATTTATTTGTAAGCCTATGTATAATATGGATAGATAAAAATGTCAAAATACTATAACACAATCATTTTCATACACTGTCATAATGATTATAACCCATAATTGGTAAAAAGACAACAAAAAGTCTAGATTTACAAAATTTTCATGAATAAAAAGTGATCAACACATTTATAAATTTGAAACATACAGTATATGAAATTGTAGCTAACTAAAAGTAGCCAATGGTAGAACAGCAAACTTCTTGGTGAGAATAGCCAATCAGGGAATAGATGGTCATATGGAAAATTGGGAATTGTGAGAGAATAACAACGGGGTGATGTCATAAGCAATTATTATTGAAATTTGTACATAGTAATAAGAATGGGAAAATAGTTGTATATATAACATATATAAGATGAACCCAAACAGTGAAATCTGACAATTAGGTGCGCGAATTCAAACATTCAAATAAAAAATAGAAGTGGGAAAATTGGTATCCAAGGGAGCAAAAAACAAAGCCAAAAAGGAGATCGAAAATAAATTTACAAGGGAATGCCACGCAACATTTTGAGAGAAAGAAAAATGAAATAATTCCAACATTTGAAGAACGAAACCAATATTACCTCAATTATACAACATATCCAAGTGTCCAAAGCTGATTTCTGCATATGTATGGTTCCTGATTTATGGTATTGGAGTTCCTGATAGAGCTTGGAGTTGAGGAGGCATCCAGTTTCAGGGCATATCTTGAACACTGACATATCCAGCAGGTATAAAAACTTTAATAGTGCACATCCGGTCCTGAACAATTCCACAAATAACGTATTTCACATCTGAAGAACTGTATTTCACTTTATTTTGAACTATAACAGAAAAATTTACTCTCAAAGGAAAAAGTGAGGTTCTGTCTATCTATCCATGATTTGATTTCAATGATTATACGTGAATATTTGTAGATTCACATTAGTATAAGTTATTTCTCGTAGGCCAGGTAAAATTAAGTCTTCCTGAATAAAGGAAATAATTGCTTTTAGATACTCTGTTGTTTGTTTTCTTACAATAATCAATAATCATAACAATGACCATTGAATAAACTGAAATTAGATAGCAGTGGCTAGTGGCTCTATTGCCTGAACTGGCTATCTGAGGTAAGAGGCGTACCAACTGTTGCTTAGCTGTGGTGAGAAAAGTGATAATAATTGGCAGCAGCGTGACGAGAGAACAGTGACGTTCGCTAGCAATTATTATTACAGCATACAATACATATACAGGGCGAAAATATCTATCTATATAATATCAATTTGGCTCACAAAGAATAGCAAAAACTATTAGCAATCTTCATTATATAACAACAACTATTGTTATTCGATTTATCAATACATAACAATATATATATATATATATATATATATATATATATATATATATATATATATAGTGAGAGGGTAGTCGTTGCTGACTAGTTAGGTGTAACAATTGAGTATTGGGGTGTGCAGCAAATATTATATCACAAGAAAAAAATCATAAGAACGAAAAAACGGATGTCAATCACCTGAGTGAAATTTATTCCTTCTTATTAGCAATGGAGAATACAGAATTTTTCTCTAATCAATCTGAGCTCAATAATAGTTATTAATATATCATCAAATTGGCCCAACTTTCAGTTGGTACCAACAGGAAAAGTTACTTGAATAATCTGGCCAATCATGGCAAACTATTTCATATTAGTTGGTATCACCCTCAGTTGGTACCATCAACTGTCAAAGCATATGACAAGTGAATAAATAATTTTCCCACAATTCATAACCCATTGTACTTTTTCAAGACACACATGTTCCAGACTTTATTATTTTTAATATTTGAATTAGTAATGTCTCAATAAATTTTAATGTGTATAATTAATTGACGATTTGAAAGAATGTGTCTCCAACTTCAAATTCAGAACTTAGATTTCACCGTACTTTACATGAATAACATTCATAAACAACATAGAAACAAGGTCCGAATGACACACTTATTGTTCAGTTTCTTCATTGTAGTATCCCTGAAGATGGAAATAAAACATTCCGAAAGCTTTGACAAACTTTAAAGAGTACACGTTTTCTTTTGCTGCACACCCCAATACTCAATTGTTACATATATATATATATATATATATATATATATATATATATATATATATATATATATATATATATATATATATATATATTATATTTATATATATATATATATATTATATATATATATATATATATACATATATATAAATATATATATACAGTGACCGGCAGAAAGTACGGGGAAATTATTTCATTAGTGAATTTTGACGAATATCGATATGTGCAATCGCTTCTGCATCAAAAGCAACCCCAGAAAACGTTGTACAGTGCCGTTCGTCTTTTCGTGTTTGGAGAGAAATTGAAAAAAAATAAAAATTATGTTTCAAAACACACTTAGTTGGGAAAATATCAAAAAATGTTATTCGAAAAAGTTGTTCAGAACGTTATTTCATAGCTATGTACAAGTTTTGAGAAAAATCTGAGATAAAAAAATAAAAATCAATTTTTTACCATAATAAAAATTTCAATTTGGAAAAATACATTTAAGACAGAGTAACTCATTAGTAAGGCCAACAGTAATATTTTAAATGATATTTTGTAAATATGTATTCGCAAGCTACTTCTATTTTATTCGGAAAAAAAATGAAATCTATGGATTTGCCATGTATTCAGCTGATTCATAAGAGGTCACCGAAATATCTCCGGGACATTATAATCCCGATACTGTTCATTATTAATAAAGGTCCTTGTATCTACATAATTCCAAATTGAATTATTTATTCAAACAAAAAATAAATTGATTTTTGGCAAATTGTTGGAATCATACAATATTATCATTGTTGATTGCTGCATCGACATATTGCCTCATGATCAAAGAGGCCATGGAACAATTGACTAATAATGACAATGTGTTATTAAGAGTTGTCAAACGATTTAGCAGTGTTATTATTTATCCAGGTGTTTTTATCGTCTTTATTCTATAGTTTTTTTCATTGTAAAAGTTACATTTTGTTGCGTGTTAACAATAATTAGAGATGCCCCAAGAAAAGCTGGGTTTGCAAAAAAAAATTGAGCTCGTCTTAATATGTGGTGAGCGTTTTCATAGTTCCAGAGAAGCAGCAGATATATTCAATGCTAGATATCCAAATAAGAATATCCATGGATCTACTGTGTTGCGTATTTTAAACAAATTTAAAGCTATAGGCAGTGTAGAAAATCGTAACAAAATTCCACATAGTAAGCCCGTCACTAATGAGAAAGGTACCTTCAATGTTCTGTTATCGGTCACAGAAAATCCACGGATGGCACAATCGGAGAGGCAGGAACAAACCGGTATATCTGAAAAATCCATAAGGAGAATTTTCAAGAATAATAAATTTCGTGCATACAAACCAAAATTCATCCACACCTTACTTGATAGGGATTTTGATGCACGCTTAGATATCCCATTTTGGTTCCGAGGCATGATTGAAGAATGCCAACATTTTCCTACAAACATTTTATTTACTGATGAGGCGACTTTTACATCAAACGGTACTGTCAGTTCCCAGAATTGTAGATGGTGGGCTGATGAGAACCCAAATTGGAAGATAGAGGCAAAAAGTCAATTTTCTTCCAAAACTAATGTTCGGTGCGGCATATTAGATACACAGATCGTTGGGCCTTACATTTTTAGGGGCAACCTTAATTCACGAAATTATTAAGTGTTTTTAAATAATGTGTTTTCTGATTTCTCACATGGATTACCGCTGCAAAGAAGGAATGGTATTTTTTTCCAACAAGACGGAGCGTCAGTACATAGTACCTTCGAAGTCAGAGCGTGGCTTAACGAACACTTTCCTCATAAATGGATAGAATGATATTCAGAAAACCCGTGGCCTGCAAGATCCCCAGATTTGACGCCCTTGGATTTCTTTTTATGGGGGTACCTAAAAAGTAGGGTTCATAAACATCGGCCATTCCGTAATATCGACCATTTAGAAGAAGTAATACGACAATGTATCAATAACATTACACCACAAATGCTGCAAAATGTGTCCAGAGAAATGAAATTACGAACAACTACATGTATTGAACGTGAGGGTAGACACGTCGAGTAATGGACATTACCAAACTTTCGAGTATGCATTAAATTGTTTGGTTTATAAATATTGCAGCTTCTAATTTTATTATAAAATGTAATTATGTAAAAAATTGAATCAATTTTTTGTTCTAATAAAAAATTCATATTAAAATTCTGTAGATACATGGTTTTTCGTCAATTATGAACAGTATCGGGATTATAATGTCCTGAAGATGTTTCTGTGACCTCTTATGAAGCAGCTGAACACATGGCAAATACACAGATTTAAAATTTTCTTCGAATAAAATAGAAGTAGCTGGTGAATCCTCACAAAATATTATTCAAAATATTACTCTTGGGCTTTACTAATGAGTTTCTCTGTCAGAAATTTATTTTTCCATATTGATTTTTTTTTTATGGCAAAAATTAATTTTTATTTTTTCATCTCAGATTTTTTTCCAAACTTGTACATAGCTATAAAATGTCGTTCTAAACAACTTTTCCAATTAACATTTTTCAATTTTTTTCCAAATAAGTGTGTTTTGAGACATAATTTTTAAATTTTTTAAATTTCCCGCCAAACAAGAAAAGACGAACCGCACTGTACAACATCTTTTGAGGTTTTCTTCTGATGCAGAAGCGATTGCATGTATCGACATTTGTCAAAATATTATATTAAAAAAAATTTATATTATATTTAATTCGAACGTGACTCGTGACATTTTGAGTTCTTCGAAATTGTAACGATAATCGAGAAAATAAAGAAGATAATACCATTGGATATCAATATAAACTATTTGCCTTGGTCAATTCATTGGAAGAAGATGAAATCAGATCATTCCGACTCCCGTCTTGAAAAATCCAGCCTTTTGAAAATAAAATTGACAGTTGTCAAATTAAATTACAATTAAGTATACCTGACGTTTGAGGCGAATGCAGTGGAACCTTTCGAAAATCATTTCAGGAAAAGAAAAAGGATTTACTAAATAAAAGCTAAGTAAAATAATTAACTCTCAACATCTATCTCAGATTATGAACGATAATGAAATTATTTATCATTCTTGTGATTTATGTAATAAGAGTTTCAAGTCTTCTGAGGGCCTAAAAATTCACAAAGCAAAAACTCACAAAATTTCAGCAATACCAGAATGTTTTAAAGAAAATTCTCATTATGATTCATCTAAATCTAGTCAAATATCTGATGAATCTCAAATACAATCTGAAATTATTGCATTGCATTCAAGATTGTCTTGTTTGAAACGAAATAATCATGTTATCAAAAAAATTCCAAAGTCTGCTAGAATTTGTTCAGCCTCAGCTCTGAGTGGAATCATCGATGAATGCATAAAATTGAATTCTTTTGATAGTTGGAGAAATCTGTTGAATTTTTCATATAGTTCATTCACTGTACCTAGTTCAAAAGAAACTCGTAAAGTATCTCTAGCATCTTTGATCAAGACGAATATAAAAACTCCAAATTTAAAGGTTGATCCTACAATAAGTACATCTCCTTTAGAACATTTCAATGCCAAAAAATATAATCACAATTCTTCAAAGATAGTTTTGAATAGAATCGCAGATGGAGACATTACTTCAGCTATTAGGATTTTGAGTTCGAGCGACACTTCAGCAAAATACGATGATTATACTTTATCGGAACTTCGTTTGAAACATCCTCGTTCAGACTCCAGAAAGAAATTTCAAGATATCAATCAAGATTTATCAAATTATTCAATTCTCCAAGTTTCAGAAGAAGATGTTGTGGCAGCTATAAAATCTTTTAGTACCGGTTCTGCAGGTGGTCTGGATTCCCTAAGACCTAGTCATATACAAGACATGATCAGTCATAGCTCTGGTAGTGCTGGTCAAAAACTTATTTCTTCAATCACAAATTTATGTAATTTTCTTTTATCTGGCAAGGTGAATTTAGAAATATGTCCTTTACTTTTTGGTGCTTTTCTCTGTGTACTCCCAAAAAAAAGATGTTGCTGTTGGTACTTTTTATCGCAGATTAGTAGCAAAACTTTGCTGCATGAAAATTAAAGGAGATCTTGGTTCTTTACTACGTCCCTTACAGTTTGGTTTCGGTACCCCAGGAGGTTGTGAAGCAGTTGCTCATTCAGCTCGTAGATACATCAATCAGCATCCAGACCCTTCTTCCAAAGTGTTTTTGAAATTCGACTTCAAAAATGCCTTCAATATAATTGATATGGATGTCATGCTCCTCAAAGTAAGAGATAACCTTTCTGGTATATACCCTTTTGTAAATCAATGTTATAACTCATCATCATATTTGAATTTGGGTGATCATTTAATAACTTCTGAAAGAGGTGTTCAACAAGGTGACCCTTTGGGACCCGCACTATTTCGTCTCACAATCGAAAAATTGACAAAGAGTTTGTCATCTGAATTCAACCGTTAGTATTCAGACGATGGCTCCATTGCTGGAGATTTCAATACAGTGTTGGAAGATTTGGATAAAGTTATCATCCTATCGAAACAAATTGGTTTTGAACTTAATTTCAATAAGTGCGAACTGATTTCACTATCAGACCCGGAAACTGATTTTGAATCCAAATTCCAATCATTAGCCCCTGGTATAAAATTTTTGGAGAAGTCAGATTGCAGCCTTCTTGGTGCGCCCCTTTTTATGAATGCTATTTCTGGACATATCAGAAATAAAAAGGACTCTCTGCAGTTACTCTCCACCCGTCTGAATGAACTACCAACTCACATCTCATTCTTTCTCTTGAGAAATTGCCTCGCTATACCAAAATTGATGTATACCCTCAGATGTTCTCCATCTTGGAAAAGTCTCAATGAGCTTCAAGATTTCGACGATTTAATGCGCCATACTGTTACCATGAATGTTACTAATAATTCTTTTAATGAAGATTCTTGGTTACAGGCAACACTTCTGGTGAATCTTCGAGGTCTGGGGCTCCGTTTGGCATCTTCCCTAGCTTTACCTGCCTTCTTAGCTTCCATGAGTAGTGTATCCAGTCTCATTGATTCTATTCTCCCTTCCACTTTTTCTGAAACGACTGGTACATTTTTAAATGAAGCTGTCTCTCTTTGGTTACTACAAACCAACTTAGATTTGCCACCAGCTACGAGAAACATTCAGAAATCCTGGGACCTTCCACTTTTGAATATAACCTCAAAAAATTTACCTGATTTGTCCGAGTCTGAAGTAGAAAAGGCTCGTCTGAAATCTGTTAGTATTAAAGAATCCGGAGCTTGGCTGAATGCTCTGGCTTCTCTCGAAACCCTTTTAGACGACGAATCTTTCAGAATATCAATTGGACTGCGACTGGGTTTAGATATTTGTATTCCTCATGAATGTATATGTGGTAGTGAAGTGAATCAAAAAGGAACTCATGGTTTGAGCTGTCATAGAAGTACAGGTCGTTTATCCAGACATTATCAATTTAATGATATCATTAAACGTTCTATGGTATCGGCAGGTATTCCAGCTATGTTAGAACCTCTTGGAACTAGCCTAGATGATGGTTTGACGCTGATACCTTGGAAATGTGGCAAACCTTTGGTGTGGGACTCCACTTGTGCTGACACAGTTGCAGCGTCTCATTTAGCAAATACTCCCAAGTCCGCAGGTGCTGCAGCAATATCCAGCGAAAAATTAAAAAGAAAGAAATATCAGAATCTTGGAAATAATTATCTTTTCCATCCAATAGCTGTCAAAACATTTGGTGTTTTTGGCCCTGAATATCTGTCTTTATTCATGAAATTGGAAGGAGAGTGGGCCGCGCTACAAAAGATAAACGTTCAACGTCATTTTTGATACAAAGGATTAGTATAGCAATTCAAAGGGGCAATGCTTCTTCTGTAATGGGTACAATTCCTCTGTCAGAGACACACAGTTATTGTGAATATTTTCATGAAAATGTCGTGACCCAGACGAAAAGCTACCCGCCGTTCTCTTGGTCACTGGTTCGGAAGTAAACTACGCCAAAACTTCACAATACGTAATTTATTCCGTAAGGAAATGCCCAAAATACAATATTATCGGAAATTTGTAAAATACTATTATTCTTGTCTAACTGACATAAAGTGACATATATTACTATCTCCTCTGTACTGTGTGTTTCTTAAATGAGAATTGATACAGAGATAATGTAAACTTGTTAAAAATGAAAATATTCAAAATAACTGTGTGTCTCTGACATACTCTCATCTGAGGAACGTTATGATATCATAGCTACTCACAAATGAGAAGATACACACCATTGAATAATATAAGATTATCAATTCGATCTTAATCTGATAGGTAACTTAGATTCACGACCACTACACGTAAACACTTTTGATTCGGGTGCTCTGTTTTTGATACCAAAATTGATATCAGAAACTCCCGCACTATTATCGGTGAACTCATTTTCATGAGAATCTTCTTCTGGAGTCGATCCTTATGAATTTTCGTTGGTTCGTCTATTTGGCATCTTCTTCACACTGGGAAGAGTGATACCATCATCGCATGTGTTAACATTAACACACTCCAATGGGTAAATTCTCTGCAGAGGTCTCAGTAACTGTCCTCTTGCGGTTTCAACTCGTACCAAACGTACTCGTTGGTCATTACCAGGTATCAGCTCAACACCTCGTCCAATTGGCCAATCCATACGTTTATCGTTATCGTTGCCAATAAGAACTATATCACCGACTGAAACTGGCTTTAGAGGCATACTTTTCTTCTGCGTCATTTCCAGTTGAGCTGAATATTCATTGCGAAATCTTCTACGCATGTCTTCTCTCAATTTTTGTTTATGACGTATTCTACGACACAAAGACTCACTGTCGACGGTGTCACAATCGGGCATTCCATATTCTGCTTGATCCCGTAAAAACATTGAGGGGGTCAAAGCAACCAAGTCTCTTGGATCACTTGATATATAAGTGAGAGGGCGAGAATTGATTATTGACTCACATTCGCATATTAGAGTCAAGAGTTCTTCATAACATAGCAAGGCACGACCTGAAACTCTACGCAAAAGTCCTTTTGAAATACCGATAAGTCGCTCCCAAAATCCGCCCCACCACGCAGCCGTAGGGGGATTAAAACGCCATTTAATCCTCTGCATTGTACTATATTCGGTAATTGTCTCCCAATTCAGTTTACTGAACACATTTTTGGTTCCGACAAAGTTTTTTCCGTTATCACTATATATTGTCTTTGGTCGTCCACGTCGCGCGACAAATCGTCGGAGAGTCTGTATAAAATTTGGTGTAGACAGTGGAATAGAAAATTCTAGATGCACAGCGCGATACACGGCACATGTGAACAAACAAACCCAAACTTTTTTTCCAGTCTTTAGGAATAAGGGTCCAGAAAAATCCACTCCAGTGACTTCGAATGCCACGGCATCACGAACCTGATCCACTGGTAAAAGTGGTGTGTTTTCATCTAAATGTTTGACACTATGTTTTTACAGATGACACATTTTGATATTACCGACCGAATAGAACGACGCCCACCTAATATCCAATATTTTTGCCTGAGTAAACTCAGCAGTCCCTGAGTGCCTATATGACATGAGTTTTCATGAAATTTTGAAATTAGCTTATTCACAACCGGATTTTTGCTGGCAAAACAATAGGAAAGCAAAAGTCTATAACATTGTTCCGCCTGGAGATTGGAGATCTCAATCGAAGTCCAGTTTCATCACGAAAGGCGTTCAAACTACTTATCCTCTTTTCATTTTCGTTCTGAAATGTTTCATGCTGAACAACTTTGAAAATAAACACTTTGGCTTGATTGATTTCTTCAAGAGTCAAATGGCCTTGAATCTTTTTATTTCCATATCTTGTGTTCCATATAAATCGAAACATCCATGCTATCGTTTTCACAGCTCTGTCATATTTTGAAAAACGTGAAAAATTCAAATCATCAGAACTCAAATTGCGCAAAGTTGTGACTGACAGTTTCTTCCTTTCCCTTTCAATCTCCTCTTCATTACATTCCATAAGTTCTCGTGGCCATAAACAGGGTTCAGCATATAGCCATCTAGGCCCCCCCCCACCATCTGGATTCAAGTAATTGTTTAGCTGAACAACCACAAGAAGGTACATCGGCTGGGCTTAGGAAGCCTGGTACATGTCTCCATGTCTTAATCGATGTCAACGTGCGAATTTCCGCAACTCGATTCCGAACAAAGGTAGCCCATTCTTCAGTCCTTCAGTCCTTGAAGACTTGATCATGAGATGCGATTAGCTGTGCATTCTTCAGTTTCTTCAAAGTGGATTCAAGTCTTTTTTTCGCCAGAGCATAATTATCCGAAAGTGGAGGATGTCCATCCAGCCATGGCAACCTAACCTTGTAACGACCCTCGTAATCAACCGTGATCGTTTTTAGGAAGAGTTCTTTTGCTTCATTTGCCAGATCTTGACGAGATTTTCTTTCGGATGGCTCTTCAATCCCTAATACGTCTAATTCCCATAGTTTGGTAATGGTAGCATCTTTCACAAAGAGTGAGTGAACTGTCAAAATCGTACTGAAGTTTGGCAGATCTGATGGAATTTTTCCCATGAGTGTCCATCCCAACAAAGTCTCAACTGCTACTGAACCACATGTCAAAATATGTCTTCGCCCTGTATACAACTTTCCAGAGACATCAGCACCAATTAGAATTCCAATTGGATCTGAACCTAGAGTATCATGTAGATCAATATGCAATGTTTTCAATTCTTCCATCCATGCACCATAAAATATGGAAAGTATTTCATTACATATCTTCGGTTGATCTAGAGCCTCGAGTGTACATGAATAGTCCTCCTGTGTTAATTTCATATCATAACAATTATGTCGCTGTTCTGAAGTTTGTGTACCTCCAAATAAGCAGTGTCTAATACTGTTCATTTGGGTACATATCCCATTTGAAGTACAGTCGATTTCAAAACGTAAGAACGTTGCGAACCACTATCAACGGGAACACGTACTTCGCGAGATCGATCTCCATAACTGATTTTTACACGAAGTGTTTGCAAAAATACATGTGCGCTGTTGTGATTCGCCAGTACTTGATTTTCAGTTTTTGTGCCCTCTTTGTCTCTACTTCCAGAAAATCGATCAGCAGGAGTTATTTTATTCGAAGGTTAATCAGCACACATTAAAGTGACGTGAGATTTGCCGCATATAAGACATTTCAAACGACTACGACACCTCCTAGACATATGGTCTATTTTGAGACAACGAGAACACGCTTTTTTTATCCGATAGTGTGTTTTTCTTCTGAACAAAACTCAATTTCTGAGCCTTGAAACATCCTTCACTATCGTGGATCCCCCCACAAAAAACACATTTGGCAACGTCGCAATTTATTAAGCCAGCCGCAGTAGATAATATCGCAATAGGTTTTGATTTTTTTTTTTTATGACAATAATTCATAGAAACATTATTTGAACAAAGTCCGAACCCTTCAGATGCTAAAGAAATGCGTTGTTCGTTTTCAATTTCATTTTTCAAAAAACTCATAAGACCCTTCAAACGAGAATCCAATGTGGAATCTTCAGGAACGATAGAGTCTACATCATCACTTCTACGGCCACTTGAAAACTCCATTGATCTTTGCCAAACTCTCAGTAAATCTTCTGGTGAACAAGATTCAATCAATGGATATAGCATTGCTGCACATTTCGCCGAAGTTATTCCTAAAGTTTCAAGTGCCCGCAACTGTGTTTCAATTCTGTCATATAGAGTGGAGAGATCCGATTTTGTTTGTGACACAGCATTATTCAAAATGAGTTTCAGTAACTCTCTGACATAGACTTCAATTTGTAAATCGTCCCTGCCAAAACGAGATTTGAGGCTTTGAATGATTTTTTCATAATTTTCATTCATGGCAGGATAACTTTCTACCAATTGTCTTGCTCTTCTACAAGCAACTGTGGCTTGAATCAAATATTCAATTTTATCAGTTGTTACAATATCAGGATCCTCGTGAATTTTTCTAAATTGAGCCCAAAATGAAAGCCATTCTCGAATATCTCCACTGATTTTTTTGAATTCAATAGTAGGAAGTTTGAATTTACGCTTAACTGTCTGATATCTTGTAGATAGTTGCTCAGACTGAAGTACTGACCTGACTTCTTCGTCGTGACCTCCCTTCTTGGAACGTAGTTTCATCGTAGTAAATCTTATCCTATAGACATCGCTAGACTCCATTTCGAGTTCCAGATCCTCCTCGGTCGCATCTTGCGCTAGGAGGGATTCATAATTTTTTTCTTTCAGATACAACAAGAGCATCATATTTCTGCTGTAAAATCTCCCAAGCTGTCTGAATCTGCTGCATGTCCTTGACTTCGGCTGTAATCAGTTGATCCAACTCATTTGCCTCCTTCGTGAAGGCGGAACGAAGTACGGATCTATGCTTTTTAGTTTGCTCCATCTCGCGCTCCCTCACAATGACAAACTTGGTCAAAGCCACGCGTGATGTGTATTTGAAACCTTCGTACACTAAATCACCGTGAAAGTTTGTCTAAATATAAAACACGAGATGTCCGTGAAACTCCCGAAAACTATACGTCCCCTTGGTCCTGTCACGGTCGCCAAAAAATGTCGTGACCCAGACGAAAAGCTACCCGCCGTTCTCTTGGTCACTGGTTTGGAAGTAAACTACGCCAAAACTTCACAATACGTAATTTATTCCGTAAGGAAACGCCCAAAATACAATATTTTCAGAAGTTTGTAAAATACTAATATTCTTGTCTAACTGACATAAAGTGACATATATTTCTATCTTCTCTGTACTGTGTGTTTCTGAAATGAGAATTGATACAGAGATAATGTAAACATGTTAAAAATGAAAATATTCAAAATAACTGTGTGTCTCTGACATCCTTCATCGCATCCACTGGATGAATTATTTTATCGTCCCAATTTTCCTACGAGATACAAATCAGTTATCAAAGATAATCACTCAGTACTTTCCAAAAAATCAATTTCAGTTTCTCTATCACCTTCTTTGAATTACAGGAACAATGAACCTATGGATTCTTCGTTGAACATGAGTGAGCATACCATACCAACAAGAGACTCAATTTCTACATTTGGCCTAGGAGGATTGAAGAATGTAGGAAATACCTGTTTTATGAATAGCATGATCCAGTGTCTCTCGAACACCAAGGTTTTGTTGGAATTTTTCAAGAATGGTTTTTGTATGGAGGATTTGAATACTACTACATCAAGAATGAAAGGAAATTTAGTGAAATCTTTTATATCTTTGATGGAAAATATTTGGAGTCCTGATTGTTCTCGAAAAACGGTGGATACTTCACATTTCGGCCATCTATTCAAAAATTTTGCTCCTTCCTTCGATCATAACGTCCCAGCAGATTCGGAAGAATTTCTAAGATACCTTCTGGTAGGTTTACATGAAGATTCGAACAAGGCGAGTGCAGAGATTCATCCATCACCAAACGATTTTGCTATCACGAATGATAAGCAGAAAGCTTCCATTCCTTGGACAAGATATCTGTCTACTCATAATTCCAAAATTGTGGATACATTTGCCGGTCAGCTGAAGTCTATATTGAGATGTACTTTTTGTAATTACTGCTCCGTTACTTTTGAACCTTTCTGGGTACTTTCAATCCCTATTCCAGACTTGCCAAACGAAGTCGTGAATTTAACACAATGTATTGAACTGTTGACAGGAGAGGAGACTTTGACTAACGATGCGAGCCCATACTGTTCAACTTGTGGAATGAAAAGGGAATTCAAAAAGATGATTCGTATACAAACATTTCCAAACATTTTAGTTATACATTTGAAAGGTGTTTTTTCGACTGATGGCAGTAAATTGGACAATGTGATTAATTTTTCCATACAAAATTTGAATTTAGACCAATATTCTGCTCAGGATGGCATGAATACTCTTTATAATATCTACGCCATATCTAATCATAGCGGAAGCATTTCCAATGGACACTATACTGCATATTGCAAACACCCTTATTCTAATTGTTGGCACATCTTCGATGACTGCCGTGTATTTTCCAAGATTGATTCTCTCAGCTCCCAGGGAGCATGTGTCCTTTTCTATGAGAAAGTTGATGATCTGATTTCTGATGATGTTGTGGGTTTTTCCGGGTTCTCCCCAAATTGAAACAGCAAATGCGCCATCACTTCGAGTCCCGGGCTTCAATCAAGATTTTCAACTTGATATTATTTCATATTTAAAACTTTGATTTTGTATTCTTTACTTCTGAATAAAAACATTCTATTCATATATATATATATATATATATATATATATATATATATATATATATATTGTTATGTTATGTTATGCCAGTTATATGTTTTAAAAGGAAAAACCCCACAAAAAGAATAATTACTAAATAGTTATTAGTTTCAAGAGATTGTTTTGACATAATTTTGGAAGTTCTATTTATTTATAAGCCTATGTATGATTTGGATAGATAAAAATGTCAAAATACAATCAATTTCATACACTGTCGTAAAGATTATAACCCATAATTGGTAAAAAGACAATGAAAAGTCTAGATTTACAAAATTTTCATGAATAAAAAGTGATCAACACATTTATAAATTTGAAACAAACAGTATATGAAATAGTAGCTAACTAAAAGTAGCCAATGGTAGAACAGCAATCTTCTTGATGAGAATAGCCAATCAGGGAATAAATGGTCATATATGAAATTGGAAATTGTGAGAGAATAACAACGGGGTGATGTCATAAGCAATTATTATTGAAATTTGCACATAGTAATAAGAATGGGAAAATAGTTGTATATATAAATTATATAAGATGAACCCAAACAGTGAAATGTGACAATTTGGTGCGCGAATTCAAACATTTGAATGAAAAAGAAGAGGGAAAATTGGTATCCAAGGGAGCAACAAACAAAGCCAAAAAAGGAGATCGAAAATAAATTTACAAGGGAATGCCACGCATTATTTTGGGAGATCGAAAAGAAATTTACAAGGGAATGCCACGCAACATTTTGGGAGAAAGAAAAATGAAATAATTCCAACATAAGAAGAGAAAAACCAATATTACATTGATTATACAACATATCCAAGTGTCCAAAGCTGATTTCTGCATATGTATGGTTCCTGATTTATGGTATTGGAGTTCCTGATAGAGCAAGGATCCAGTTTCAGGGCATGTCTTGAACACCGACATTTCCAGCAGGTATAAAAACTCTAATAGTGCACATCCGGTCCATGAACAGTATCACAAATAACGTATCTCACATCTGAAGAACTTTATTTCACTTTATTTTGAACTATAACAGAAGAATTCACTCTCAAGGAAAAAGTGAGGTTCTGTCTATCTATCCATGATTTGATTTTAATGATCATCCGTGAATATTTGTAGATTCACATTATAATAAGTTATTTCTCGTAGGCCGGGTAGAATTAAGTTTTCCTGAATAAAGGAAATAATTGCTTTTTGATACTTTGTTGTTTGTTTTCTTACAATGATCAACAATCATAACAATGACCATTGAATGAACTGAAATAAGACAGCAGTGGCTAGTGGCTCTATTGCCTGAACCGGCTATCTGAGGTAAGAGGCGTACCAACTGTTGCTTAGCCGTGGTGAGAAAAGTGATAACAATTGGCAGCAGCGTGACGAGAGAACAGTGACGTTCGCTAGCAATTATTATTACAGTTCACAATACATATACAGGGCGAAAATATCTATCTATATAATATCAATTTGGCTCACAAAGAATAGCAAAAACTATTAGCAATCTTCATTATATAACAACAACTATTGTTATTCGATTTATCAATACATAACAAATTGGCACCCGAAGTGTGGTGTGAAATAATAACATAATAATTTGTTATATTATCAGTATATAACAAGTGGCGCCCAACGTGGGGCAGAAAAGGCGAGTAAGGGCTAGTAAAGGCAATATATCATTTCAGGGCAAGTAAGGGAAATATATTATTTCTTAATATTTATTGCAACGTAGTGGCAAAGAAAGGGCAATATATCATTTCAAGGCAAAATATTATTTCTAATATTTATCGTAACACTGGGCGAACATTAGCAATTGGCATTTCAACGAGTAAGGCTAGATACTGGGGAATAAAAAATGGATTCAAGAGATGGTAAGAAAGTTGGCTTGGAAGAAGGTGCAGAAGGTAGAGAGAGAGGCGATCAGGAACAAGGAGAGAGTAGTAAAGTGAGAGAGATAGGAATAAAAAGTGAAAGTACAGGAATGAAAAGTAATAGAATGTTAGAAAAAATTTTAGAAAAAATGAATGAAAATATAGCAAGTATGAAAAATGATATGAATGAAAAAATGGATAAAAATTCAGCAGATATGAATGAAAAAATGGATAAAAATTCAGCAAGTATGAGAAATGATTTGAAAAATGATATGAGAGAAATTAGGAAATATGAAAAATGAAATGATGGAAGAGAGAGAGAATGGGAAGAATGGAGGAAAGAATGGAAAAAAAGGGGAATATGAAGAATGAAATGAAAGAAAGTTTAAAAAATGAAATAAAAGAGTTGAAAGAAAACACAGCGAGAGGAAGAAAGATCAAGAGAAAATGTGAAAGAAAATATAAAAGAATAAAAAAAAGGAAAGGGGAAAAAAAAAAACAAACAGTTAGATATTAAAATAGGACAAAACAATGAGGAATTTGATGTGGCAATAACACAAGAAGTACCCAATATCAATAATCATGTAGAAAGGCAGGATGAGAGAATAAAAGATATGAAATTAGATATTAATAGTAAACAAGAAAGAGTAAAAATTGAAAGAAATACTCTTGAGAAAAAAGTAGAAAAATAACATAAATATACTAATTCAAAAATAATAAATGTAGAGAGTGAAATAACTAGAAATATAGAAGAAAAGATGAATATATTAGAATTGAGAAGAACAGACAGTAATTTAGAGAGTAGAATCATAAATAATTGTTATGGAATACAAATCAATAATAAATTTGAGGGCAACATAAAAAAATTACATCCCATCACTTTTATTAAAATAATAAAAAACAAAACTAGACATATTAATGATATAGAGGAATTGAAAGAGATTATTAGACAGTATTTGTTTAAACAACCTATATATGGTATATGGTTTAATAGCCAGGAAAAGAATATCAATTCTTTTCAAGATTTTGAAAATTTATTTTTGAAACAATATTGGGGAGAAAATTCACAATTAAGCATTAGAGACAAATTACAATTTGGAAAATTTGAAGAAGAGAGGAGTATGAACTACAACAATTATGCAATCCAAATGTTTGCAATGGCACAGTATTTAGATCCGGTTATGAGAGAGGAAGAAATAGTAGGGAATATCAGTAGGCATTTTAAACAAGCAATCTTTGAAGTCATAAACATGCATGAGATCAAAAGTATGGAGAGACTTAGTCAATATTTATTGAGGTTGGAAAGGACATTTTTATATAGAAGTTGGGATAACAATAACCAACAAAGGAATTTACAATACAACAACAATGATCATCGGAGAAGTAATCAAAATAACTATAGGAATGTAAACAATCAGAATAATAGGTTTATGAACCAAAATAATAATAGGAATAATAGATATTTTAATAATAATAACTATGTTAGAAATAGAAATAATGACAGGCAAAATAACCAAAATCAAGGTTATCAAAGAAATCAGAATTTCAATAACAATTATAGCCATAATAGGAATAATTACAATAATAACAATCAGAATTACCCTCAACAATTTCAAGGACAAAGGACATATTACAACACACAACCACAAAATACCGAAAGAAATAACAATCAAACAAACGACAATACAAGACGGGTATATTTAAATAGGAGATGTCAAAGTGCGGTAAATTTGCACGAAAGAGAGGGACAAGTATTGTCAAGTGGGGAAATCAATCAAAACAATGTTCCCACAACTAGTCAGGCACAACAAAATTTCTGCTAGGAAAACCATATGTTAGCTGGAAAACACAAAGTACCAACACCCGATAGAATTTATAATAAAAGATGAAAATATGGAAAATGAACAAAATATAGGATCAATAATGTTGAAAGGAAAAATAGGAAATAAAATAATAAAAATATTAATTGATACAGAGTCTGAAGCATCTTCAATTGAAGAAAATTGTTTAGAAGATTTCATGAAAGTCAAAAATATTCTAGTAAAGATGCCAAAAACAAATTCAGTGGGTATAAATAGAAAAAAACTAGCTGAATCAAATCAATATGTGAATTTAAAATTGGAGATTGATAGAGGAATATTGAATTACAACTATTAGTAGTTAGAGATATGGAGTTTGATGTAATTATAGGTACTGATCAATTGGAAAAAGTAAAAGCCAAGATTGTCTATCATAAAAAAAATTTGGAAATGGATGGAAAATGTTTTGAATTTTATGAAGAAAAAACTGAAATAAGTGAAAATAAAAAAAATTTGTTTACAAAGGGTATGAATGAGAGATATGAAAATAATTATGATGAAGATAAAGATGAAATAAATGAAATGAAATATAAATGAATTGATAAATATAAAAGGTATATTGATCAATTATTAAATAAATATAATAAGTTGATTATGTATGAATCAAGAGTTGCAAAAGAGTATGTACACAATATAGAAGTAAAAGAAACAGAAAAATTCAAATAAAAAAGCTGACCAATTCCTTATAAGTACCGAGAACAAGTTAAAGATGAATTAGAGAAAATGGTAAAACAAGGTATAATAGAGAGAAGTAACAGTAATTACATCAACCCTATCGTAGTAGTTGTAAAAAAGAATGGTGAGCTTAGATTATGCTTAGATGCTAGAGAACTAAATGAAATAACAATTCCACAATATGAATCTCCTTTAAATATAGAAACTATTTTTGGTAAAATCACAAATGCAAAAAGATTTTCTAAAATAGATTTGAAACACAGTTTTTGGTTGATACCACTACATGAATATTCTAGAAATTATACGGGTTTTTCTATAGAAGGTGTTGTATATAGATTTTGTGTTGTTCCATATGGTTTACAATCGGCTTGTCCAGCTTTAGAACGAGTATTACATAAAATACTTGACAAGTATGAAAATTTTGCTTTACATTACATTGATGACATATTAATATATTCTGAAAATGAAACAATGCATAAAGAACATTTGGAAAAAGTATTTCAAATATTAGATGAAGCAGGGCTTAAAATAAATATAGATAAATGTGAATTTTTTCAACAGGAAATCAGTTATCTAGGTTACAAAATAAATGAAAAAGGTGTAGAAATGGACCCTGAAAGAATTAAAACCATAAGAGAGTATGTCAGGCCATATAATTTAAGAACTCTTAGAGGAGTTTAAGGGATAATGAATTATTTCATTAATTCCACTTTTAAAAAAGAATGTTAAGTGGAAATGGGGAGACGAACAGGAAAAAGCATTTTCCGAATTGAAGGACATATTTATTCAAAAATTAAAAATATTTCATCCAAACTATGATGAACCTTTTGAATTGAGAACTGATGCATCTATGTCAAGATTTGCAGGAGTGTTGATACAAGTACAAAATGGAGAAGAAGTTCCAATATCATTTGTTTCCAGAATCACTGAAAAACATGAAAGAAATTACACTGTTACAGAATTAGAACTGGCAGGTAATATATTTTGTATTACTAAATTAAGATTTCATTTACTAGGGGCAAAATTTTATATTGAAACTGATCATGAGGCACTTATGTCAATTGTAAATTGCAAATACGCAAGTAATAGGGTACATAGATGGGCATTATTACTGCAAGAATTTAAATTTGAAATTAGGCATATACCAGGAAAACAAAATTTCATCACAGACACTTCAACGAGAATGGAGATGAGAAAAACACATACTCCTAGACAGGTAAAAATAGGGATAAATGTTTTTAAAAATAATATAGGTTTGTTTTCTGATAATCAAATTAGGCAAGATCAGTACAAATTAACTAATAAAGAAAAAAGAGGAACAATAAACAAAAATGGTATAATAATAAAAATAGTAAATGGTGAAGAACTATATGTTATCACAAAGGAATTGGCAGAACAGGTGATTACATATACCGTGTGTAACAGGATCATGGTACACCCCCCGTATCTCCTTTAGTTTTGGAGGTAATCGACTGAAATTTGGGATATCCCATGAACATGATAAGCGGCACTTTTTGACCTAGAAATAATTATTTTTTCACTTCCGGTTTCGCCGGAAGTGATACAAACTCTCAATTTTTGAATAGAACACCCTGTATATTATTACATTTCTAAAATCTGCATAATTTTTTGAATCCAATGATACCACATAAGTGACATTTGAAACGTCAATATTTTTTAAAATATAATTTTCAGTTTTCCATTTAAGTGGGCCATGATGGTTCCAATTTATTCCAATTCACCCGTCTAATCCTAGAAAAATCGAAATCATGTCAAAAATACTAAATTGCGTTTTTATGAGCAAATAAAGTTCATTGTAATCGATTTTGGGGTAAAACTCAATTTTTTCAAATGGAACCATATTGGTACCGTGGTACCATTTATAAGTACTATTAATAAGGAATTTATTCATACCCGCTAATAAAATGTGCGATAAATACAATCAAAATTACAGCTAAAAGAAAATAAGATAATACAATTACTTGTTCTAATTTAATGCTAAGAAGTTACTAAGGTGGCTCTGAAATACAAAAAATGAACACAAAACATTACAAAAATTGTTCGAAATGCTGTCCATTAACGTCAATGCACTTCTGAACTCGCATAGCTGTTTCTTGAAGAACGTTCGCTAATTGCTGGGCCGTTATACTATTAATTGCGCCTCTGACTCGCAACTCCAGGTCTTCGCTGGTTGTAACGGCGGTTGCATTGACAATGTTTTTTAAATGGCTCCAAACAAAGAAATCAAGAAGTGTCAAATCAGGACCATTTGTCGAAATTACGTTTTCTTGGAATGCCTGTTGAAGGTAATCAGTTACTATTCTTGAATTATGGGGAGGAGCTCCATTTTGCAGAAATCTCAAGTATCTATCTCCAGTCAAGCGTCCCTGAAATATTATTGGACCAATGATTCTACGACCGAGTATTCCAAGCCAAACATTGAAACCGAGCCGCACTTACCCTCCCTCAATAAATTTTGATTTTCTTGTGACCAATACCTGGTATTTTGTCGGTTAAATAAACCCATATTTGTAAACTTAGACTCGTCCGAAAATAAAATCCTTCCCAAAAAAGCCTTGCTTTGCTGCACATTATTCTGCAAGATCCAATTGCAATATTCCATCCTACGTTCATAATCATTTTCGTACATCTGAATGGATAATTTCATTGTTTTCAAAGCCTCCTTAGTAACTGATTACCTTCAACAGGCATTCGAAGCTATGCGAGTTCAGAAGTGCATTGACATTAATGGACAGCATTTTGAACAATTGTTGTAATGTTTTGTGTTAATTTTTTGTATTTCAAAGCCACCTCAGTAACTTCTTAGCATTAAATTAGAACACAGTAATTGTATTATCTTATTTTCTTTTAGCTGTAATTTTGATTGTATTTATCGCACATTTTATTAGCAGGTATGAATAAATTCCTTATTAATAGTACTAATAAATGGTACCACGGTACCAATATGGTTCCATTTGAAAAAATTGAGTTTTACCCCAAAATCGATTACGATGAACTTTATTTGTTAATAAAAAACGCAATTTAGTATTTTTGACGGGATTTCGATTTTTCTAGCATTAGACGGGTGAATTGGAATAAATTGGAACCATCATGGCACACTTAAATGGAAAACTAAAAATTGGAATATAAAAAATATTGACGTTTGAAATGTCACTTATCTGGTATCAATGGATTCAGAAAATTATGCAGATTTCAGAAATGTAATAATATACAGGGTGTTCTGTTTAAAAATCAAAAGTTGGTATCACTTCCGGCGAAACCGGAAGTGGAAAAAAAATCATTTGTTTGTCAAAAAGTGCCGCTCATTATGTAAATGAGATATCACAAATTTCAATCAATTACCTTCAAAACTAAAGGAGATACGGGGGGTGTACTATGATCCTGTTACACACAGTATACATCAGAAATATATATAAATAGGGATTAGAAAAGTTTGGTTAATATTTAGAGAAAACTATATAAGTTCACAAGATTTGGAATTATCTAAAAAAATTGTAGCCATATGTCAAGTTTGTCAATTAAGTAAACATAAGAATATAATTAATAAAAATGAAACAAAAAGTATTATTACAACAAAACCTTTACAAATAATATCAATAGATTTTGTTAGTAATTTGATACCAACTTACAATAATAATAAACATATATTTGTAATAGTGGATCATTTTTCAAAATTTATTAAAATATACTCTACAAAAGGACTAATTTTAAAACTGTTAAAAATCTTTTAACAAAATTCATAGTAGAAGTAGGTAAACCAGAACAAATTATTTTAGACAATGCCACATATTTTACTAATGAGCAAATGAAGAATTTTTCACAGAGTGTGGGAATACAATTAAATTTCACCAGCATTAGACATCCAGCATCAAACCCAACAGAAAGATATATACAGGAGGTAATAAAATATTTTAGATTGACATCGCAGCAAAATCATAAAACATGGGATAAAACATAGAGATGATAGAAAAATATTTCAATGAAGTACCTAGTACTATTACGAAAGAATGTCCTATATACATTATGACAGGAAGAATGCCTGAAAGAGAATGGATTATGGATGAAAGAGATATGCAAGAAATAATATATAAAATAAATATAAGAATTAAAAGGAATGCAGATAAATATATAAAAAGGGAAAATAAAAGAGGAACTAAAAAGACAAAGTTTAAGAAGGGAGAATAAGTCATTATAAAAGCATTAAGAATACCAAATAAAAGACTAGGTATTTGTGCAAAACTTTTAATGCCATTTGAAGGACCCTATGAGGTTGATAATGAGAATGCTATAAATAGCTATAGGTTAATACATTTTCAATATTGAAAATGTTTACAAATATAAAACTTAATATTAGTAGTTGTGAATAATTGTTGTCGTTGTAGAACTTGTTTTTCGGGAAATCCAGCAAAGTAGTTTTCTGAAAGTAGAAAAATAGTATTAGTCAAAGTAAAGTTAATAAATATAAATGAAGAAATTGATATTCAAAATTTTCTTACTAGTAGAAAATTATTGAATATAAATTTAGGAATGTTGTTATGTTATGTTATGCCAGTTATAAGTTTTAAAAGGAAAAAACCCACAAAAAGAATAATTACTAAATAGTTATTAGTTTCAAGAGAATGTTTTGACATAATTTTGGAAAATCTATTTATTTATAAGCCTATGTATAATATGGATGGATAAAAATGTCAAAATACTATAACACAATCAATTTCATACACTGTCATAATGATTATAACCCATAATTGGTGAAAAGACAATAAAAAGTCTAGATTTACAAAATTTTCATGAATAAAAAGTGATCAACACATTTATAAATTTGAAACATACAGTATATGAAATTGTAGCTAACTGAAAGTAGCCAATGGTAGAACAGCAAACTTCTTGATGAGAATAGCCAATCAGGGAATAGATGGTCATATGGAAAATTGGAAATTGTGAGAGAATAACAACGGGGTGATGTCATAAGCAATTATTATTGAAATTCGTACATAGTAATAAGAATGGGAAAATAGTTGTATATATAAATTATACAAAATGAACCCAAACAGTGAAATGTGACAATTTGGAGCGCGAATTCAAATATTCAAATGAAAAAGAAGAGGGAAAATTGGTATCCAAGGAAGCAACAAACAAAGCCAAAAAAGGAGATCGAAAATAAATTTACAAGGGAATGCCACGCATCATTTTGGGAGATCCAAAAGAAATTCACAAGGGAATGCCACGCAACATTTTGGGAGAAAGAAAAATGAAATAATTCCAACATTAGAAGAGAAAAATCAATATAACCTTAATTATACAACATATCCAAGTGTCCAAAGCTGATTTCTGCATATGTATGGTTCCTGATTTATGGTATTGGAGTTCCTGATAGAGCTTGGAGTGAGAAGGGATCCAGTTCCAGGGCATATCTTGAACACCGACATTTTCAGCAGGTATAAAAACTTCAATAGTGCACATCCGGTCCATGAACAATATCACAAATAACGTATCTCACATCTGAAGAACTTTATTTCACTTTATTTTGAACTATAACAGAAAAATTCACTCTCAAGGAAAAAGTGAGGTTCTGTCTATCTATCCATGATTTGATTTTAATGATTATCCGTGAATATTTGTAGATTCACATTAGTATAAGTTATTTCTCGTAGGCCAGGTGAAATTAAGTCTTCCTGAATAAAGGAAATAATTGCTTTTTGATACTTTGTTGTTTGTTTTCTTACAATGATCAACAATCATAACAATGACCATTGAATAAACTGAAATTAAACGGCAGTGGCTGGTGGCTCTATTTCCTGAACCGGCTATCTGAGCTAAGAGGCGTACCAACTGTTGCTTAGCCGTGGTGAGAAAAGTGATAACAATTGGCAGCAGCGTGACGAAAGAACAGTGACGTTCGCTAGCAATTATTATTACAGCATACAATACATATACAGGGCGAAAATATCTATATATATAATATCAATTTGGCTCACAAAGAATAGCAAAAACTATTAGCAATCTTCATTATATAACAACAACTATTGTTATTCAATTTATCAATACATAACAAATTGGCACCCAAAGTGTGGGGTGAAATAATAACATAATAATTTATTATATTTTCAGTATATAACAATATATATATATATATATATATATATATATATATATATATATGTATATAGATAAATATATATATATACATATATATATATTTTCGGAAGTACCCGTTTCACGGAGACGAGAGTCATTATTATTGAACAATTGTGTACTGGGAATAGAACATTGTGGAAATATTTCTAGATACATTCGATTGGCAGCACGAGCGTAACCATGAGCCATTCCATACATTTAGTAAATATCTACCATTTCTGAACCCGTATAATCAACCATTTATATTGAATGAATCTGCTTTACTACATGAACTAATGAAAAACTGACAATGAGACACCTTCTAAACTTTCGATAACTCTCACGTTGTTGATGTTTCCAGACAGCACTGGATATCCCATGAATATCCATAGAATATTATTTTTTGGATATTGGAATATTCTTCAATGTGCCGGGGATATACATATCTTTTTTGGAATATTCCTAGGATGTGCTGTTGGGGAAAATTTTACATAATCCTTGAATATATCCAGAATATTCCCAGAATATTCCATGAATATTCTAGAAAGAATACTCCTGGAATATCCTGTGGGAATATTCCTTGTGTATCCAGAATATACCTACAATATTCCATGAATATTCCAGAAGGGACAATTCTAGAATATTCCATGAACATATTCTATGAATATTCCGAGAATATTCAAAGTGAATCAGGAATATGATAGTAATATTCCCTAAATATCCTGAAGGGTTTTCAGAACAAAATAACCATTCACTGAAATTTCAGAAATCAATGAAATGAAGAAAAATACTGTTTTCCCACATGAGTATCCTCAAATATAAAATCTTGAATGGCACTTTTACATCAATAATATGAAATTCTACAATTATGCCTGACAATTCAAGTAATGTATTTGCTTACATTCGACAAGAAACAAAACTTCATATCAAAAATTATGTACTAGTGCAATACGTAATTGTTTTCCTCAGATCATTTGTGGATTGGAATTGCAGGTTCCACTCAGAAAAAAAACCATTTGATTTCCGCAGACTGCGTACCCCTTTCCTACAATGAAATAAAACAACATGAATTTGACCAGGTCTATTTCTATATATTTATAATAATAATAACACATATTCCATTAACCTGTTTCTTTTGTCACTACGGGAATGTCTCTGAAAAACAAGAATTGCAAGATCGAACTAGTGCTATCTGAATCAGAAAAACTTGAATCCATTCTAATACTAATAGTTTCAACTTGATTACTCTTATATATATATATATATATATATATATATATATATATATATATATATATATATATATATATATATATATATATATATATATATATATATATATATATATATATATATATATATATATATATATTTATTTATATATATATGTTATATCGAAAAATCACCGTATTCTACGCAGTTATTGGCGACGTAGTATGCAACAATGTTGCAAGGTCAAGAAGGACAGCATAGTCAGCATCCAGACACCTGGGCCCCAAGAAGCATCCAGAATCGTAAAGAAGACGCAGTTCTGCATCAGCATTTCCGAACTTATAAAAGGATGTCCCGATCAGAGGAGCGTCACTTCTATTCCCTTAGTCGTCCGTGTATTTTCATATACGTAAAATTGTATTTATATTATAATAAAATAAAAAGTTTTTAAAAAGAAGTTTTCAACAAATCCACTTTAACAAATTGGCGCAGTCGGTAGGATTTCTACAACACCCCGAAATACTAGGGTGGTGGTTTCCAAACCTTCAAGAAGCAAGAACCCAACGCAAGACGAGAAGACGGTCTCTGTGGCTCTGAGAAACACGCAAAACGAGGCTCATCCCAGGGTAGTTATGCTCACACAGTAGAAAGGATTTCATCTTCCGTCACCTAGCAGTAGGAAAATAATTGTAAGTAACATAGAATCATCTTTCCTAGTCATTAGATTTCAGCTGTATGAATTAAATTCAGCAGTACAACTGAAACTAACTATTAATTTTAAGAAAGTTCTGTTTTGTCCATCCCAAACAGTGACATACCCCATTTTTCACCCAATTTTCACCCAATTTCACTCAAGTTCCATTCACAATGTCTATCTCTGATGACAATGATCATGATAATGTTCATGACCAAGACGAAAATGTTCCCGAAATCGAACCTTATAGACTTTCAGAAATATTTTCAATTATACCCGAATATGACGGAGATCCAATCTCCTTAAGTACCTTTTTGAATTCTTGTGATCATGCCCAACGTATGGCAATAGGTCAACAAAAAATTCTTTTGACTATTCATATCAGAAATAAATTAAAATCAAAGGCAGCCCAATTGATAAATTCACGAAACCCAGAAACGTATACAGATATCAAAAGTCTTTTGAATGCACACTTTGGTGATTCACGAGATTTAACATCACTAATCCAAGATTTGCAAAGAATAAAACAGGGAAATGGCGAAAATGCCCTCACTTTCTTTTCTAGATTACAAACACATAACGCAAAAATGCTTTCGTGTATTCAAAAATCGAATTTGGCGCAAACACAAAAAGCGGCACAATTCAATTTAATAGAATCAATGGTACTTAATACCTTATTAACCGGATTAGAACCAAAACTCGGACATATTATTCGTGCGAGTAACCCAACAGACATGGTGGAAGCATCCCTTAGAATAAAAAAGGAACTCCAACTATCCTATTTTGAAACCCAAAAATTCGGACAATCTAATTCAAACAATAAAGGACCAACTTCTTTTCAACCAAGAAGATTACCAACTAATCCACGAATCCAATATTCATCTTTTAATAGAAATCAAAATCCCAATTTTTCTCATTCAAATCAAAATCCCCAATTTTATCAAAGCCCTAATTTCTATCAAAATCCGAATCCAAATTTTAATAGGAATCCAAATCCAAACTTTCAGAGATTCCAAAACTCACAAGCAGTATACCAGAACACTCGAACACAACAATTTCCAAATCAACAACCAATACAATTTCAACGAAATCAATTCGATCAAAATCCATCACAAATGAGACCCATTCAACAAAACCAAATAAGACCTTCTGTTATCCAGAAAAACCCGAATTTTCCGAATCAAAGAGCTCATCATTTTAATGAACATTATGAACCCGAATCATATGTTGATTATGACAACTTTTATTATCAAGAAGACTCTTACTTTCCATCTGACATTGAAAATGATTATTCGCAATATTATGATGAATCGTACGTAAACAGTTATGATTATTCAGACGAATTACAATCGCAGGATTTTTACCAGCGCATAGATCGAGACAAACCACCTATTGTGGAAAGAAATTCCATACGATCAGATTATGAACAACCTTACGACGCAAACGAATTTATTAGAACTACAAGACAAACAACCGGAGAAGATCAATTGCACGAATACAGTGAAATCTCAATCTCAAAACCCATCGCAAATCAACAATTACCAGAAATTTATTTAAATACAGTAAACTCCAATAATTTGTATTACATTAATGATTCTACAGGGAAATTAAAAAGTAGAAAAATATACTTATTATCGATCACCTGAAAATTTGTCTATACAAGGTATTAGTAATGAAAAAATTGTAATTAAAGAATCTGTTATGATTCCTTTCAATGACACAGATTTACATAAGATTTATATTCACGATCTTGACATGGAATTCGACGGACTTTTAGGTTCAGATTTTTTAGAACACTATGATGGTATAGTTGACATTAAAAATCGTAAATTGATTACAAATTTCGAAGAAGTCCCTCTTTTCAAAGTTGAAAAACAGATGCGAAAAGAAAATCTGAGAGTCCCTCTGATTATAAACACTAAAATAGAAGATATTATTTCGATAGGTGAAATAATAGAACACCCATTTGAAATGAAAAGCGATTTGAAAAATTGTGAGGCTATACTGTTAGCCCAGGAAGAAGAAATAATTGAAACCCCAATCAAAATTGACCCAAAAGTAAAACCAAAAACACCCAACATTTTTGAAAATATTTTTGTTGATTCGAAAACAGAAGGAAGTTCTGAATTAAAATTGAATTCAAAGATTACTGAACAAAAAATAAATATTCCAAATTCTTTTACACATAAAGAATGTAAATTTATGAAAATAAAATTACTTGAAATAAAATCCAGCAAAAAGCATATCTCAAAAAATATAGACATTCCAAAAATAAAACCTGAAGAAAACATTATTTCAAAAAATACTGACGTTTTAAAATTCGTAGGAACTATTACGAAAATCATTGGAAAAAATATTACACCCAAAATTATTAATGATACATATGAATCATTAGAAACAATTGAAAATTTTGAAAAAACTCAAACTAATAATAGAAACAACTTCCAGAATCAAGAAATTAGAAATTGTCTTTCACATCCAGATTTCAGAAGCGAATTCGTAAAACAGAATTTCGACAAACGCAAAATAGTCTTTGGACATGCTGTGCGTCCTCCTGAAATTAAACCTTATCCTCACAAATCAGGTAGACCTCCTGAAAGGAAATTTTTAGGTCATACTTCGGGTAGACCACCCGAAAAATATATAAAATAAATTATGTATATCAAAAATAAAACAAAGAATATAGTAAAGTCCACTTGTTGATTTTTTTTGAGATTTCCGAAGAGAGAGAAATCTAAGATACTCAATTTTGGTTTCTATCTATCCAAAACGAGAGATGTCTAGTATATATGGACGATATCATTGTTTACTCAGCAACCATTCACGAATATATTATGAGACTAACGGAAATTTTTAAAAGATTACAAAAAGCTAACCTAAAAATTCAACCCGATAAATGCGAGTTTCTAAGAAAAGAAGTCATTTATCTAGGACATATAATTACTAAGGACGGAGTTAAACCAAATCCCGAAAAAGTAGAATGTGTTCAAAATTTTCCACAACCAAAGAATCCTAAAAGATATAAAATCTTTCCTTGGACTAACTGGTTAAAATTGTTATAATTCATAATTTTAATTTTAATTTCCAAATTTCAATGAACCCTTTATTTTAACATGTGATGCAAGTAATTTTGCAATCTGCTCTATACTCTCGCAAGGTCCCATTGGGAAAGATCTTTCCATTGCCTATGCTTCAAGAACCTTATGTTCCGCAGAAACGAAATATTCCACAATTGAACGAGAATTATTAGCAATAGTATGGGCAGTGAAACATTTCAGACCCTATTTATTCGGTAGAAAATTTATTTTGGTAACAGATCATAGACCTTTAACTTGGCTATTTTCAATAAAAGATCCAGGTAGCAGACTTGCTCGCTGGAGATTGAAATTAGAGGAATACTCTTATGAAATTATTTATAAACCCGGAAAAATCAACAAGAACGCAGATGCCCTATCACGAATTAAAATTAATTATTTCAAAGAATGTGCTAAATTCCATTCAAATATTTTAATGGCAAATGAAGATGAGGAAGAAATATCTGACACTGAAACCGAAGTAGCACAAGAAACTGTCTTAGAGGAATTAACTATTTTTTCGAGACTTTTCAAAGAAAAATCATTGATTGATTATTCAAAATTTGCGTTTACGAACGAACAACTTCTAGACAAGAATCATAAGAACATAATTGTTTTTCCACAAAGAAATAAAACAACAAATATACATGAAAAAATTTTCGAAGACATTTTTGAAGAAGAATTAAATTTTCAGTATAACAAAATTAATGTTTTAACTAGTAAATCCATAAAAAATAGGAAATATTGTCATACATTTTAGCAGATGATGACGAAATTAAATTTCAAATTTGCCAAGATATAGTTCAGGTCCCAGATCAAGATCAAATCCCCTTGATTCTAGATCATTATCATAATGGAAAGGCAAATTTACATAGAGGTATTAATGAAACCTTAAGAAGAATTAGAGAAAAGTATAATTGGCCCGGAATCACTATAGATGTAGAAAAATATGTGAAACAATGTGAAACATGCCAAAAAACTAAAATTTGCAGACAAAATTTAAATAATCCATTAGTTCTAACTGAAACACCAAAAACACCTTTTGAAAGAATTAATATCGATATTATGGAAATTCCAAATAAAAACTATGCTTTAACAATTCGAAATGAACTTACAAAATTTACCCAGGCTTATCCATTAGAAGATAAATCTGTAAAGTCAGTAGTTAACACACTCTTATTATACTTTCAACATTACGGAACACCTTTAAGAATTCATTGTGATAGTGGAAGAGAATTTAATAATCATACTATGAAAGACTTGTGTATATTATACGATATCAAATTGACTTTTTCAAGTGTAAATCACCATCAAAGTAATGCAAGTGTAGAACGATTTCATGCAACCCTGATGGAAATGATTAGAGCACATCAAACGGAAAACCCTGATGAACACCCTTTAAATGTTCTCCCATATGCGGTTATTTGTTACAATAACACAAAAAATAAAACTCATGGATTCACCCCGTACGAATTAATATTCGGACACACCTCAACTAGACCACCTGAAACCTTATATAATGAAAAGAATTTAATAACTAAATATATCCGAGACTTGAATAATCGAATCTCATACTATTATCAGATTGCTAGACAAAAAACGGAGCGTAGTAAGGAAAAAGCTAAGATACGCTTCGATAAAAACATCAAACATGATCCCCCTGACTATAAGGTAGAAGATAAAGTCTACGTTAAAGAGAGTCAGATTGGAAATAAACTTCAAAATAAATTTAATGGACCCTTTCAAATACTTGAAATTTTTAAAAATTCAGCACTCTTAAAGAATTTAGAAACAAACCAACAATCAAAAATAAATTTCGATAGAATGAAACCTTATTCTGAATAAATTCATTTCAGATAAAAAGGACAATCTGAAACTCTCAAATGAGAAGTGGACTTTACTTGTTTACAAAGATATACTTGCAGTAGGGAACGCTCTGAATCATAATCATGAATTATTAAAAATCTTAGTATTATTTTTAGAAACTGAAAATACAGGGATAAACTTTCTTAATGCAAAAGCTAAAACTCATGTTAGTTTATTAACACAAATTGCCGAATCATTAGATTCAAAACTTGAAGAAATATATTCAGATACAAACCATATTGAAAAAAGAAAACGAGTAAAAAGAGGATTGATTAATGGTATTGGTACTTTTTGGAAAGCCATTATCGGCAATTTGGATAGCGGTGATGGTGAATATTTCAACGAATGTATTAATAAAATTACGCGAGATGAATATCAATTGGAAAACCTATTGAAAAATCAAATCTCAGTAACTACATCAGTAATAAAAAGTTTTAATACAACTATTCAAAAATTACAAATTGACGAGGAGACATTCAACAAGGATCTTAAGGAAATCGAAGATTCCATTTCAGATATTGCAAATGATGTATTAGTCATAGATTCAGAAGTAAAAACTTTGGAAGTCTGTGAATCACTTATGGAAACTTATTTGTCTATTGAATCATATTTAGACGACATTTTGGATTCAATCACTTTCGCAAGATTAAAAATACTCCATACTTCAATAATTACCCCATGGGATTTAGAACATGCCCTTCAAGACATTTCACAATCAGTGAAAAAAAGTAATTTACCCCTTCCTGCAAAAGTCTCATCCATTGCTCAATACCTGGATTTGATTGAACTTCAGGCTTTTCAGACCGAATCACGAGTGGTTTTTATTCTCAAAATCCCTCTTGTTGAACCTGAATTATATACTTCCTATCAATTATACCCTATTCCTATCCCTGATAACAGGACTGGACTTTCTCATATTTTACCTACAAACTCAAAATATATAGCGAAAGAAGATGATTCCATGTTGTATTTTACACTTCAAAATTTAGATGATTGTAAAATTGTAGGCCCTAGTTTGAGAATTTGTTCAAACATTTTACCATTTCCTATAGATAATGATGCTATTTGTGAAGCTCAATTATTTAAATATTCAGTCAAAATACCTAGAACTTATCAGATGTCTCTACTTCTTGCAAAGGACTATAATGTATTTAATTTGGATCCGAATATCTGGTTAATAACACTATCAGATCCTTTACCATTGACAATAACCTGTTTAAATGTTGAACCATTTACCAAAATTATTCAAAACAATTCAATTTTGAAATTAAAGGCAGATTGTAATGCTTTTGTGGGTAACACCAGAGTACATTCCACGCACGTAACTCTTGAGAAAAATATTACTTATAATAGTAATCCTATTCTGATACCATTTGAATGCTGTAAGCACCTTCCTGAAAAACATAATATGCCTGTCCTGAAACCATTGAAATTAAGTAAACTAAACGTTGATGATTTAAATATTGCACAACATAAATTGAGTCAATACTCTGATGATCTTGATAAAATTATGAATGAACCTTTCGTTACGAAACATATTTCTTGGTTTACTTATTTTATTATTGTATTAATTGTCTGTTTGATCATCTCATATGTTTTCTGTAAGTGTAGGAAACATAAATCTGTAAAAATAGGAATTATGACATCAAGAGGAGATGATCATCCCCCAAAACCTCCAGGCCAACATTCTCCCCTGAGTGTCCTTTCCAGGCTCTTTCCTCCAAGAAGACGTCCTAGTATACATCTTGGTGAAGACATTGAAGAAGAAGTCATAGAACTGAATTCCTGTACCAACAGAGTCCACGCCTAAAAGTTGCTGCACCCTTAGCATCAACTTTTTCCAAAAGAAGGGAGTTGTTATATCGAAAAATCACCGTATTCTACGCAGTTATTGGCGACGTAGTATGCAACAATGTTGCAAGGTCAAGAAGGACAGCATAGTCAGCATCCAGACACCTGGGCCCCAAGAAGCATCCAGAATCGTAAACAAGACGCAGTTCTGCATCAGCATTTCCGAACTTATAAAAGGATGTCCCGATCAGAGGAGCGTCACTTCTATTCCCTTAGTCGTCCGTGTATTGTCATATACGTAAAATTGTATTTATATTATAATAAAATAAAAAGTTTTTAAAAAGAAGTTTTCAACAAATCCACTTTAACATATATATTTATATATATATATATATATATATATATATATATATATATATATATATAGGGTGTTAATTCAGTACGTTGAGAATCTTTGGCGGGTGATTCTTTGCAAGATTTCAGGACGAAAATTTCATATAGACCAAATGGTTTGGTTTTCGAGGTATAGGGTGATCAAAATACATTTTTTCCAAGAGTTTTTTAAGTTTACTTCGACATTTTTTTTAATGATCAATTTGAATTGGGCGTGAAATCCATCCAACAGTGCGCACGATATGAACTAATTCATTTCCCAGATAAGTCACAGGGTTTACAGTCAAGCCTCGTTCAACACTTCAGATTTTTTTTCCGCCGTCACTGACAGATTATGAGAAAGGAATATTCAATGTTGTTTCATTTAACATCTTTCTATTTCCTTGATGTTTTCCATTTACTTATACGGTTCAGAAGCTATAATGGAAATATTAATGCAAACATTTTCCAGTATCGCATAACATAACGATATCACGATATTTGAGAAGCAAACATTCTCACAAACATTGAGGGTGATTCTCTGAAAGATTTCAAGACGAAAAGTTCATATGAACATATGTCTCAAACGGCTTGGTATTCAAGGTACAGGTTGATCAAAATACATTTTTTTCAAGAGTTTCTGGAGTTCACTTCGACATTTTCAACAATAATCTGTTGAAATTGGGCAAGAACAATCCACTCAACAGTGCGCACGATACAAAATAATCCATTTCTCTAATAATTCACAGGGTTCCCCTTTTTTCAGAGTCAAGCCTTGTTCAACCCTTTATATTTTTTTTTTTGTCGCCACTGACAGATTGTGAGAAAGGAATATTCATTAACTTGTACGGTTCAGAAGCTACAATGAAAAAATGAATGCAAACATTTTCTAGTATTGCATAACATAATAAAATTTGAAAATAAATAACTCTCAATTGAAAATTGGAAAAAATATTTGATCAGAATTAGAAAAATCTACGTTGAAAAATTAAATAACTTTTTGTGATATCTAACAGAAAACAACTCTTTTCCCGCCACTGCGGCACGCTGGATATTGAACTTCATCTGATGATATTGTGAAAACCCTAACTTTCAACATGAAAATTCTCATACTGAAAATTTGCATTCTCATTCAGATATTTGATTGAAAATCTTTTCATGCAGTCTTGATAGAGAACTAATATAGATTTTTTCTCATTCTAAAAACAGATTTTCTTCAATTTTCAATTGAATGTTTCCTTTTCAACATAATATTTTTTCCAAAAAATAATCTTGTACGATGAAATATAGTTACTAGGGTTTATCTTACAGTCGCAGATGAGTCCACATTTGATTTTATGAATCTCCGGTCATAACTCCGAAAAAGTAATTTAATGAAATTTTGCTGTTCACAAGGAATACTATATTCACCAAAATTTCGGTTTTATTCAAAAATTTATTCTTGAAAAAAATTGTTTTGGGATCTACCATTCTTCAAGAAGAATAGTTTGTTCTTTCTTTTTCTTTTGCAGTAACGGAGAAATTTCAATTCATAAAAATAGCAAAGTGGGATTTGATATTGATTCATTTATTTAAACCAAGACAGCACGGGAAAAAAAAGAGTATATTCCGAATATACATGGAATATCCCCAGAATATTCACATTCCAGGAATATTCCAATATTACTGGAATATTATCGGGAGAATGTAACCGTATATTCTCGTGAGAATATTCCTATATGAATATTCATAGAATATTCCTGTGTGAATATTCATAGAATAATCATAATTGATCTTATATTCATGGAATATTATCCCTCATTTATATGGAATGAACACCAATAACCATTTTCGAATTCAAAATATGAGAAAAGTATGAGAAAAAGTGCGAATAGATGTATTTGATTTGCAAACAGAGTTTTTGTTCAGACAAGCTGACAAAATACACTACTGTACTGACCAAATTATAATTGGTCGTAAAATATCGAAGTGCACTTTCACGACCAATCAAAACCATTCCGCGCGCGTCTGTCGTTCATCCAGTAGTCGTATGCACCCGAGGGCAGAGCTGTGAAGTTGAATGCATTTCAAATTGACATTTGACATCTTTTGTTTTTTTTTACTGGTATGGGTTACTTTTGCATATTTGTGTGTGAAACTACTGTGTTTGTTATTGTTTAACAAATATTCTCAATAATCACCACAGTGAGGTAAGTACACTTTAATGTTACCATTCATTTCATTCCATAAAAATTTCATTTGTATATCACTGATCATTTCATTTTCAAGGCGTTTTCTACAAAATGCCTAAAAGATAAAGAAGCAGTGCTTGGTATAAGGAAGTACACCAGGGAACTGAAAATATTATCAATGCAATTTTTACACAAACTCCGTCACAGCATGCGAAAGGACAGTTGAGTAATCAAGTTGAAACTATTAGTGATAGAATGGATTCAAGTTTTTCTGATTCAGATAGCACTACTTCGATCTTGCAATTCTTGTTTTTCAGAGATATTCCCGTAGTGACAAAAAAAAACAGGTTCATGGAATATGTGTTGTTATTATTATTATAACTATATAGAAATAGACCTGGTCAAATTCATGTTGTTTTATTTCATTGTAGGAAAGGGGTACGCAGTCTACAGAAATCAAATGGTTTTTTTCTGAGTGGAACCTGCAATTCCAATCCACAAATACTCTGAGGAAAACAATTACGTATTGCACTAGTACATAATTTTTGATATGGAGTTTTGTTTCTTGTCGAATGTAAGCAAATACATCACTTGAATTGTCAGGCATAATTGTAGAAGTTCATATTATTGATGTAAAAGTGCCATTCAAGATTTTATATTTGAGGATACTCATGTGGGAAAACAGTATTTTTCTTCATTTTATTGATTTCAGTGAATGGTTATTTTGTTCTGGCAACCCTTCAGGATATTTAGGGAATATTACTATCATATTCCTGATTCACTTTGAATATTCTCGGAATATTCATAGAATATGTTCATGGAATATTCTAGAATTATCCCATCTGGAATATTCATGGTATATTGTAGGTATATTCTGGATATACAAGAAATATTCCCAGAGGATATTCCAGGAGTATTCTTTCTAGAATATTCATGGAATATTCTGGGAATATTCTGGATATATTTCCTATGAAATATTCGAAGAATATCTAGAATTTTCCCCACCAGCACATTCTAGGAATATTTAAAAAAAGATATGTATATCCCTGGCACATTGAAGAATATTCCAATATCCAAAAAATAATATTCTATGGATATTCATGGGATATCCAGTGCTGTCTGGAAACATCAACAACGTGAGAGTTATCGAAAGTTTAGAAGGTTTTTCATTAGTTCATGTAGTGGAGCAGATTCATTCAATATAAATGGTTGATTATACGGTTTCAGAAATGGTAGATATTTACTAAATGTATGGAATGGCTCATGGTTACGCTCGTGCTGCCAATAGAATGTATCTAGAAAGATTTCCACAATGTAATATTTAGAAAAAAATGATTCCGATCGCTGGAATTGAGCGTGATGGGCCACCAAGGTCACCCGATATGAATTGACTCGATTTTTTTTCTTTGAAGGCACTGTACAACTTCAGTTGAGAGTGAACGAGATCTGAGGAATCGCATACAGGAGTCATGCATAATTATTAGGAACACTCCTGGTATTTTTGAGCGTGTCCTCCAGTCTATGGGTGGCCATTAGCAGCAGTTATTCTGACTTATCAATTTCAATAATGGTCCTTTTCTAAACTTCTCTTAATTCCTAGGGAATTCATGTTATTCTGCTCTACAATTTTGATAATAAAGTTACTCACTAATAATTATGTCCGAAAGTCTTTTGCCATAAAAATCAATTTTGTGCAATACAGATTCACCCTGAGTTTTGATGGAAAATATATGGGTGCTCCATAACATTACATTTTCTCTACAGGAGCAGAAAAATTCAATTATCTAGTGGGATACTAGAAAAATGTTTGTGTTCATTTTCTCATTATAGCTTTTGAACTGTACAAGTAGAGAGAACAAGAAGATGTTGAATGAAACGACATTGCGTATTCTTCTCTCATAATCTGTCAGTGGCAGCGAAACAAAACTGAAGGGTTGAACAAGGCTTCACTAAGGAAAAAAAATTTAATCAACTTCCTGAACATAAAATCAAGAATGATGCTCAAAATATCTATGATGCGCTTCAAACATTCTTGTACAGTGCAAGATTCCTTCAATTCGCCTGTACATGAAAATTGTGTTCTATAGTATTTGTATAATTTGAGACGTTCAACAAACAATGTTATTATTTCCTTAAGGAAATGAATAGTATTCACCTATTCAAAATTTTATTATTTCTCCTGGTGAATTCCCAAAAATTGTTGAAACTTTACCAACCTACAAATCAGGTGATTCAGCAATCATTCGCAACTAACGTCCAATTGCCTCAATTTCAGTTCTAGTAGAAATCATACAAACAGTCAGTACCATAAAAAGAGCGAATTATCCAGAGTCATACGATTTATTTAAAAAAGCAATATTTGTATTAGAAAAGGCAGAAGTACTTTTAAGGTATTATTGAAACTTATATTCCACACACAAGGAGGTTTGGGAAACAAACAGCCTATGATTGGAATCTTTCTAGATCCCAGCGAAGCTTTGAACTGTGTTTTCAAAGAAATTATGGTCTGAGAGGAAAAATATCAACATCCATCAAAATACATATTTGATCGAATGCAGTATGTATATTACAATGATAGTTATACTGATACACTTCCAGTGATGGTGTACCTTAGGAATACTACTATTTCTTATCGAAACAACCTACCAAATAGCACTCTATATATTAATTTCTAGATTATTTAGTTTATCAGAAAGTCATTGCTGACGTAACTTTCATGAAATTATGCCATAGATGGCTGCTGTTCTGAAGCCAGTGATTTACTGGACAAAAAATGTAGAAAAATATAAAAAATATGCCAAAATATTTTGGTGTCCATAAATCAACCGGGGCCATATTAGATCGATCAAAAATTCGAAAGTTAAAACATTCGGAATGCACAGTTGGAACTTATTCACATTATGGACACATACATCAATATTTCTAGTTGGTATCACACCTTCTGGGTTAATTTCATACATCATATGGTGATGGATGATATTTGTCAAAAAATATTTTATGAAAAATATCAGGTCACTAAAGAGGATACGGAAAAAACCGCAGACATTGATGAAGCAAAGGTTAATGTAGATAGAACAATTCAAAAACAAGTGTTTAAAAAAACAAATTCTGTGGCTCATGATACCTCATATAAATGAAATGAATACCATTATCGCTAGTTCAGTTGATTCATGAATTCCAATATTATCAGACCTGTTATCTTGAGTAGGCAGGCGATTCACAACTATAGGCATTTATCGATAAAAAATAGTTTATCCACAGGACACATCAGAAAACAGCCGTTTTTGAATAAAGTAATTTTATTTGGGGTTAGATCTGATAGCTGAAACCACTATTGATTCTTTGCCGACGTTTCGACTATTATGAATACATCTTCAGGGCAAATATAAAATATATCAAAATAAAATGTTGACCGATCAAAACGGTGATAACACACAATAAAATACATATACAGTAACATATTGTAAAATATAAATGAATATACGTAACCATACATACATACATATTTATATATATATATATATTTATTAAGTGATTTCAGTTGTTAGCCCTTACTCCAAAAAAATTAACAATTTACCACAAAACTTTAAGAAAATTGTTGTGATAGTCATGAATAATTGCTCTCACGAAATAAAAAAAACAAAGATTGTATTTGCTGCATCGTTAATGGGAATTAATCAATATAAATATGCAGATTGCAAAAGAGCCAAACCTCTTAGGTGCATGTACTGAGTAGATTTTGTTATATTTTAAATTTGATTGATATACATGTATCTACTGATGATGATGATGGAATATAATTTTTAATTCCTTCAATTATTGTTATAAAACAACAGAGAGCAGAAATTGAATTACAAATCAAATTTGTATAACACATAAACGTCATGTACTAAAACATACAATTTTAGTGAAACTGAACATAATTCAAAATACAACAAATGAAATGTTTCAATGCATATTCCAATTCCCACAAAAATATATCCCCGACCGAACATACCAGATAGTAATTCACATTTATGATTATGGTTTATGAAAATAAAAAATACATTTCAACATCCTTGTGACTATTCCAGTCTATTTTCTTCACGTATTTCTTCAGGATTTTGGATGTAGTAATTTTCTACCAAAATTTCATTTCAATGGGTAATTTCAACTTCATGAAAAATATAAAATCCCTATTTTGAACTTTTGCTATAGTCCGTAAAATAAAGTTGTTGAGTAATAAACCCTCATTAAGTATACAAAGTCCACAGATTATAGGTTTTTCCTAACAGTTCATACTTATACCTGCCTGGATTTAATACGATAAGCGGTTTATTACTCCATGCTTCTATTTTGCAGACTATAAGAACCAAACCATTGTTAATTATGCTAACAAGTTTTTTTTCATTTCCATTGTGAACTTCCTGTTACAGTGGATGTTGTTGGAATGTCCTGGAGCGTTTTGGAGTCAATGGAGCAGATACAGCAGGTGAGTATATCAAAATGATGTAGAACTGCCTCTACTAAGTTTGCAAGGGCTGAAAGGGTGATGGAAGATCTCATGAAATTACTTTTGAAATTCGTCGAACCATAGGCCTCGTTGCTGACTCAATAGCGTTAACGATATATTCTACATATTATCTCATGACTCGGGATTCATAGATAACCCCAACAGTATCCTCTATTTATGTTGAAAAGGGAAACATTATCAATTTAATATTGATTAGAGATATTTTTCTGGGTATTGAAAAAATTCCCAGCTAAAGCCACCCTGGACATTTAACTTCATCTGGTAGATATTCTGAAAGGACCCTAACTAGGAAGAAAAACATTTGAAATTGAAATTTTGCATTTTTATTCAGATAGTTATTGGATTGTCTATTCCAGTCTTGATTGCGAACTCATATAGATGAATGGGGCAAAGAAGAATGTTTTCCAAAAAGGAGTACTCACCAGAAATCATTTGTCACATTGACGCAAGACAAGAGAGGCATCGCATTCACTAGGTCTTCTATACATTTCTGTGGATTTCTATTACACTTATTTCTATTCAATATTCAATTGAGAATGTTTTCTTTCTTACGATAGACTTCAACACTGCCGAATTCTTTGCCTTTCAATACGGTCTCTAACAAAGCCAACGATTTTTCAGGCATCACTTGCGAAGAACCTACATTAATCTGTTGATACGCCAAATTCCATCACCATCCAGTATGACTTGATTCCGTCTTGCACTACTCCAAACATATATACGTCATTTATCACCACAACATATTATAAAAGTCTAATGAACTGAGAACCGCAGTTCTTCAAAAATAGTTACTCAAAATCAAGCCGATCAATTCACCGTCAACAAAATCGTTCAAACCGAAAATCCAATAGAAACACAATGCCTTGGTAGAATTTCAAAGACACCCCACACCAGAACAATATTCACTGCTGGTAACCAAATTCATGGATTCCCCATGTTTACTCAAGTTAGTATATCCATTTTCAGTTGAATGGGATGATAACGGGATGATGAACATAATAGGATTTGCTGCTTTGATCGAACATGCCGACCATAGGCGGAGATTTATCCTTTTACATCAAATGTAACTTTGTCTATTTTTGTTTAAATATGTTCTTTTCGAATTTATTAACAATAAAAATTATTTAAAATGTATTTCCCAATGATAAGGTATTCAACATTTCTTGATATAATTATCATTTTGGTAATTACCAGCCCAAAATTGTGATCGTCTGTGATCGGGATCATAAAAACAAATTTTGGTAAACTATTTAGAAAAGGAGATTATTGAAGGATTCAGAAGGTATTTTCTCTTTTTGTTGGTCTGTTGGGTGATAATGAGACACGGTCTGTGAAAGTTAGTTATTGATTTTTTTGAATCTGTGCAAAAATATTGTGACCGTTTTTTGAGATCACCCTGAGCTTGGAACCGTCAGGTGTTAATCAGTAGGCGATCTAAAGGCCCCCACAGATGATGAGATCGGTATCGCTACCTGTTGCATGATACCGTAGTGGCGATACAAATTTCGTGTGTGGTTGTATCAGTATCGCAGTATCAGCATCACCGTTCAATACTGTCGTGAAACGACGATACCACGCGCGTACGAATGATGTTTCACGATTTCGTCTCACCGTGTATGGAGACGTTGATAATTGATACAAATCGCATATATAAGTATCGCCACTTGTATCGCGACATGTAGCGATACCGATCTCATCGTCTGTGGGATCCTCAAAATATAAAAAGTACCAGGAAAGTGTAGAGTACAAAAATAAAGATAAATATTAAGCATCACTGTTTATCCAGTGATTTCAATTATAATAATAAAAATGTAATAATATTGTGTTTATTACGCATCATTGCTACATAAAAATTGCGGAAGCTGGCAATCAGAATTTTTCACAAACATTATTATGTATATATATATATATATATTTATATATATAGGAAAACTAAACCTGATTAAATAAAATACAAATTAGGTATGAAATTAAAGAAATAAAATAAAAGATGACACCATTTTTTCTTCATATCTCGGTCGAAAATACGTATTCTCTCCGTCGATTTTAGAGTAGAAAGCCTTGCATTCATGCATCCGTGACATTGACAGACCACGCTCTGGGTAAAGCGGGAGCAATAGTATATTACACTACAAGGGCGGGAAGTTAAAATTTCCTGCACTGCGCGATATGATGCCCGAGCCAAAGCCCAGGTCATCATGAAGCGCAGTGCGGAAAATTTTTCCTACCCGTGTGGTGTATACTATTTTTCTTCATAGCTGGTCGAAAGTACGTAACTACTTACATTTCTCATTATTCATTATAAACAATACACGTTCCAGCTGACAGCTCGTTGCTCAGTCATGTTCAACTTTGGCTCCTTGTTCCAGCGCCTCTTTCATGACATGAAAAATATTTGCTCCCACTTTACGAAGGGCATGGTCTCTCAATGTTACCGATGCATAGATGCAAGGCTTTCCACTTCAATATCGATGGAGAAAATATGTACTTTCAACCGAGGTATAGAGAATATATTCTTCATGTTCACCGATATACATGGAATTACACGCAAGGAAATGAGAAAGAGACATACGAAGAGTGGGAGCAAATATGAGCTCTGTTAGTATCCGAAAGAGACGCTGAAGCGAAGAGCAAAAGTTAGGATTTTCTATTGACTTCGAGGCTGTATTATTTTTGCTGGTGAAATTACCACATTTGCGACATTTGCTGGCGGTACATTGTTTAGTTGTATGATTATTTCTTAGACAATTGATACAGAGTCGCAGGCGTTTTACTTCATCGTATCTACCAGAAGGAATCTTGGACAATCATAATATTCGTGATCTTGACCTCAGATTTCAGATTTTGTATTAATAATTTCCACAAATGATTTGATATATTTTGTGGGGGAGGAGGTAAAATGAGTTTCTTCATTATTCAATGTTGCCAGAACATCTCTCATTCAGGAAATTAAAGGAATATTTTGATGTTGGTAGATCCGATTTCGAATTTTTTGCTTCCTATTCCCGTCTAGACAGTTTGGTAGTAACTAAATGAATAATGAGAGTATCCCAATGCTCTGTCGCAACTCCAGATTTTTCAGTGCACGCAAATGACGAGTTGTACCATCAAGTACCTGATGTAAGATAGTACACGATTCGTTTGTTACTGAAAGTAGGTTGAAAAGTGCCTTATATATGATTCGAAACCAAAACTTGTTTATTTTCGTATCTTTCTGTTGAACAAATCCATGCAATATCATAATCAGCTTCGCAAATTTCGATAGATTCAATAACATTTGTAGTATTCCCCTCTAACGATAATCTCAAATAATGAAACTCTTGAACGTTCGATAGAGATGTATTTTCACGAATGACGGATTTGAAAGTCTCTTTGAAAAACAGCTATACATTGTATGTCCCGTCGGAAGTGGGCAAATTCAAGGTAGGTAATTTAATGTCGACATCTGAGGGGATTGACTGATGAGATGAGGATCGAGGCGATGATAGTATTCGACAAATGGTGTTTTGGATATTATGTATTTTCGTGTATCGCTTATAATTTCATAATAAACATCTTCAAATGAAGCTGTTTCCTGTCGAATCATATCGAGTCCTTCTTGGTCGTCATCCGCTAATGCAATTTATAGCTCATATTGTAAACTATAATATTCATTCAATAAAGGTTCTACTTTGTTTAACCTCTGTTTTAATTGAATGATATCGAGACTTCGTTCCTCAGAAAGTTTTTTGTAATAGGTTTCGAAACGGGTCAGCTGGGATTTTATCATTCCTCGTTTTTTCCTTAATAATGCAGCCATTATGACAGCACAATAAGCTGTCAGCTGAAACGTGTATTGTTTATAATAAATAAATAAAGATATAAGTAGTAATGTACTTTCGACCAGCTATAAAGAATAATAGTATACACCATAAAGGCAGGAAATTTTTACTTTCTGCCCTTCTAGTGTCATATACTATTAGCATTTGAGAGAGAGAGAGAGAGAGAGAGAGAGAGAGAGAGAAAGAGACAGAGACAGAGAAAGAGAAACAAGAACAGGAAAATCCAATATGCCTGGAAAATTAAAAGCATTTCGACCCTCAATCTACTTATGGACAATTCTCCGTGTCAGACGAATTATTTCTTTCAACTCTGGTTGATTGCTACAGTTCGTCTCATATAGGACTACAATTGTGCCATAGAATTACGATAATATATGGGTGCTCCCAATTTGAATGAGTCACACTATATGCATTATCAATAGTTTCCCAAAATTCAAATCCTTGTGGATTGAAAATACCTCATGGATATTCTATAAATTGGTTTCTACAACACTATTTTTTTAACAAAAACACGGCATGATACGTATTTTTTTTCATGCTTGAGAATGATTTTTTTCATGTATAAATTCCATTGGACTAATTTTTTTCAAATAGTGTCGGAAAAAAAAGAGTGAAATCTCACAATAATAACTGGCCCTATTATGGAACAAGGTATATCTCAAAGAGTATCGCTGATAAGAAAATGATATTTCATACAAGTATTACATTTCTGGGTAAGGTACGTACCAAAGGAAGATTTGATCAAAATTTGAATTTCAAGTGGTTTAAACTACCGCTTGAATATCTGAATATTTTTTAATATAATGATTTGAAGAAAAACGGCATACGCATTTTTAGTCTTGCCGAAAAATACATCCCTGTCGTGTCTGATTTTTTAAATCTACTCCTGTTATAAAACAGATTATTTTCGAAGAAAATCGAATAGAATGAAATTTGGTACAAAGATTCCATTTCGGGATTAGGTCCGTACTAAAGAAGAATTTTCGAAAATTCGAAGTGGGGTAACAAAACAAATGTTAATAAAAACGAGCTATTTTGGAATTATTCCTCTTTAAATTTGCCAAAAATAGTAATAGAAATATAATCTCCATCACCGATTTTAATGAAATTTTGTACGTAGATATGACACAATTTTGGATTGGCAGACATATGGAAACAAAATGGCCGACTTCCGGTTTCACCAGAATAGCAACCAACTTCGATTTTTCGAATGGAACACCCTGTATATTTGATGTTTTTTGGATTCAACGGCTCAAATTACATACGACAGTGTTGCCAAATTTGTATTTAACAATAAAAAAAAAATTGTTAAGCTTGGGAGGCATTGATCAGGTTATAATCTGTACTAGTTTACATCAGTAACTCATGGTGAAAGTCATTCCATCTATAAGATTGATGAGAAATCCTACAGCAGGAATTGAAATTTTCTAAACGGATTTTCAACGAAAAATATTTTTTTTCAAATGGTAGCTACCGAGTGCAATATTGCCATTCGATAGAGAATTCAATTACCAATTCAACGATATACATTAGGTACCACTTTGTTTTTGTTCGAAACGTAGAGAGCCATCTAACAAAATGAAATCAATCTGAAAAAATTGATAGGTAACGTGACATCTATTCACTCTTTCAAACTTCAGAAGTAACAATGAAATACCAAAAATAATCGACTTGACGATATGTAATGATCACCATTACAGAAAAGATAACTTTAATATAATCAAACTGTTTGAATAAATCTAACGGATGAAACAGTGAAACATTCAACGTACAAATTATTACTCACAATACCATTATCCTGTTTTCAATAGAAGAGTTTCACAACCATCGAAAAGTCATTTTATTTTTCAATTACCAATGATATGTTCGATGTGTCGCCCGTTTTTCCTAACACATGGACTAGTTCTATATATTTTACACCTCATCACATTTATCAGTTCGTGAGCCAGAATTTCCTGAAATGCGCGCTCAACTCTATCTCTCAAGTCCTCTAAAGGAGTTGGTCTCCTCGGGTATACTTTGGATTCTATGTGACACCATAAATAAAAATCAATAGGGGTTAGATCGGGCGATCTGGCTGGCCATCTGATTGGACCATTTATTCGAATCCATCTCTGCCCATAGGAATCACTAAGATACTGACAAACAATATTACATTATGTGGTCCTGCACCATCCTGCTGAAAAAACAAATTTTCCCTATGTTCCCAGGTAAACTGTTGATATGATTTCAAATATCGTTCTCTTAGAATTGTGGATATCTTTGGCCCGTCGAAGGCCCGTCGATAAAAATTGATCCAATGATTCTTGTCCCTATGATTCCTACCCAGACGTTGAATACAAATCTTTCTTGGAAATTACCTTCTCTCGGCAACCTAGGATTTTTTTGAGCCCAATACCTTTTATCAATCCTATTGAACATTCCATTATTTTTAAACCTAGATTCATCTGTGAACACTATCTTCGAGAAAAAACTATTATTTAAATCATGATGACGCAAGAGCCAATAACAATAAGTTAGTCATTCACATATAGATGCTGATGCAAACTGTATTTATAGCAGCGATATTTATATTTTTTCAATATTTTTCTGGCACTTTCCCTGCTGATCCCACATTCAATTTCCAATTATCGCACTGAGGCAGATGTAGGAAAATGAACATATGCTGAAACTGACGATGAAGTGTTTGTGGTTTTGCTCAGCTGGTTCTTTCCTTGGCATCATTTCCACTATCCTGAAATAGTTCCTCGATGGGTGCCGTCTCAACGGATAACGAACAGTGTATAGCATACTAGCATTGACAGCGTTCTTCTGACATTCTCCGTATATCAATATCATATCGATTTGTTGGTTTCGAAAATAACGATTATTATTTTCCATTTCGAATGAACTTTTTAGAAACGAAACGATATGACAAGTAAATTGGAATTTCACTTTTGACATGATATCAATCACCTACTGTTTTCCATGATTCCACGGCTACCTTTCATTTCATCAAACCCAAACTGATAACTCACTGGAATTTGTAGGCATTGAATGAAATATTGTACAAATTCAATAATTGATCGTTTTAAGTTTTGAACAAAAAGAAAATGGTACATAATGTATATCGATGAATTGGTTATTAAATTCTCTATCGAATGGCAAGATGGGTGCCGTCTCAACGGATAACGAACAGTGTATAGCATACTAGCATTGACATAAATCTTCTGACATTCTCCGTATATCAATATCATAACGATTTGTTCGTTTTGAAAATAACGATTATTATTTTCCATTTCAAAGAAACTTTTTACAAACGAAACGATATGACAAGTAAAATTGGTATTTCACTTTCAACATGACATTAATCACCGACTGTCTTCCATGATTCCATGGCTACCTTCCATTTTATCAAACCTAAACGGATAACTCATTGGAATTTGTAGGCATCGTATAAAATATTGTACAAATTCTATAATTGATCGTTTTTAGTTTTGAACAAAAAGAAAGTGGAACATAATGTATATCGTTGAATTGGTAATTAAATCCTCTATCGAATGGCAAGATGGCCCTCGTTAGGTACCATTTGAAAAAAAAAACATTTTTTCTTAAAAATGCGTTCAGAAAATTTCAATTCCTGCTGTAGGATTTGTTATTGATCTTATCGATGGAATGACTATCACTATGAGTTACTGATATAAATTAGTGTAGATTTTAACCTGATCAAGGCCTCCTGGGCTAAAAAAAAATTGGGAAATAATTGTAAAATAAAAATTTGGCAACACTGTCGTATGTAATTTGAGCCGTAAAATCCTAAAAACATCAAACATACAGGGTGTTCTATCCGAAAAATCGAAGTTGGTGGCTATTCTGGCAAAACCGGAAGTCGGTCATTTTGTTTCCATATGTCTGTCAATCCGAAATTGTGTCTCATATCTGTGTACAAGATTTCATTCAAATCAGTTGATAACTGAAGGAGATATAGGCATTGCCCTAGTCCCTCATATATATATATATATATATATAGTCATATATATATATATATATATATATATATATATATATATATATATATATATATATATATATAAATATACAGGGTGAGTCAGAATAAGACCAACAAACTCCGACTACAGATTCCTCACCTCATTTTGAGGTGAAGAGTTACTATCAAGGTATGTTCTGAAATGCCCCTCTGAGATACAGGGTGTCGAAAATACGAAAAAAATTAAGATTTAATCTGTTTTCGCCAAAATTCCTGAAGGAAAAAATTTGAAACTTGGTGCACTAATCAAGCTTTATCAACGTGTTGATTTGACGTTATAATTTTTCATTTTCGTAAACCAGTTACGGTGGTATATGGTCATATGTTCCTTCATATTTTCTTGGGACAAGTAAATGGACAAATGAGCGTTGACATCAGTTCGGCCCATCGATACTCAACCTAAAAGTGGGGGTTTCTGAGATCATTGAGAAAAACTGAAGATATGTCCTTGGTAGAGACATAATTTCCTATGTGCAATAATCCATAATGCCAATTTCTTACAACATATCGAAATATGTGTCAACTTCCTGAACATTTTTTAATGTTGGGAGAATGGGAAACATAGTACGGGTGAGTCAGAATGAGACCGATAACTCCATTTTTTCATTAATCATATTATTTGATCGAATCGATGTCGTGGATTCATTGATATGTTACCAAACTTTCTTGCACATGATTGTTTTGACAGATCAACTGACAAACAAACCCAATCTCAAATTTATAATACTCCACTTAGATAAGAGTTAAGGTCTGAAATATTTTTTGCGAAAAACTGAAGATAAGTATTCTTATTTTGTTGAATTTTATGTTGGAGTATCATTATCAAAGCCATTTCTGATTGAAATATCCAGGAAAATATTATCCAATCAACATGTTTTTGATGAAGAAAAACAATTATTGTGTATTAATATCTACCCAAATAATTTTTTTCGATTCGTGATAACTAGTAGCAAAGTTGAGCCTTTCATGCTAGTTTGTGGTAGGCTGTTCAGTACACCACTTGTTGAGCCTTTCATGCTAGTTTGTGGTAGGCTGTTCAGTACACCACTTATCAACGCATAAAACATACACAAAATTTGGAAATAAAAAGAGACGTAGACTTTTTTCATTGTTTTCGGTAGAAAAACACTGATACATCGATACTCACATTAGACATAATTGATAGTAACCCAAAACAGTTTGTATTATTTTCAAGTCATCTGTCATCATTTCAGTCAGTGAACATATCGTTTCAAAATGGATTATCCATTTGAAGAATATACAGATATGCATTTCGTTCATGGTGAAACAGGGGGAAATGCCAGAGCCGCTGCTGAATTATATCGATGCCAATTGTGTATTGAACAAAATGGTGGTCCATTTCAACATTTGCTTCAATGTCTTGTTTGTTTCTATGTAGTGTACCCACTAAACCGTTTTTATCATTTACGTAGAGATTAATACACAATAATTGTTTTTCTCCATCAAAAACATGTTGATTGGATAATATTTTCCCAGATAATTCAATCAGATGACTTTGATAATGATACTCCAACATTAACTTCAACAAATTAAGAGTACTTATCATCAGTTTTTCGCAAAAATTATTTCGGACCTCAACTCTTATCTAAGTGGAGTATTCTGAATTTGATGGTGGGTTTGTTTATCAGTTGATCTGTCAAACGAATCATATGCAAGAAAGTATGGTAACATATCAGTGAATCCGCGACATCGATTCGATGAAATAATATGATGTTGATGAAAAAATGGAGTTATCGGTATCTGACTCTCCCGTACTATTTTTTCGATTCTCCCAACATTGAGAAATGTTCAGGAGGTTGACACATATTCCAATATGTTATAAGAAATTAGCATTATGCGATTATTACACATAGGAAATTATGTCTCTACTAAGGACATAACTTCAGTTCTTCTCAATTATCCCAGAAACCTCCACTTTTAGGCACATGGAATATCATGACTTTTGGGTTGAGTATTGATGAGCCGAACTGATGTCATTCGCTCATTTGTCCATTCATTTGTTCCAAGAGAATATGAAGGAACATATGACCACATACCAGCGTAACTACGCCACTGGTTTACGAAAATAAAAAAGTTATAACTTCAAATTAGCACGTTGATAAACCTTGATAAGTGTACCAAGTTTCAAATTTTTTAAATCTGAATTTTTTCGAACTTTCGACACCCTGTATCTCAGAGGGGATGCATTTTAGGACATACTTTGATAGCAACTTTCCACTCCGAAATGAGGCGAGGAATCTGTAGTTGGAGTTTCTCGTCTTATTCTGACTCATCTCTATATTCCAGGTGTCCACGGAAGGTGGTTTTGTTTTCTGAAATTCAGAGGATCTGTTCGATGCATAAAACTGCATTTTTGACAAGTAACTCAATTTCATGCGAATTCCGGATTCACCGGAAGTGACATAAACTTTCGATTTTTAAATGGGACACCTGGTATATTTTTAGTTTTTTTGTCTCCATATGACATTTGGAATACAACCACGTATCATTTGTAACTGTTTGTAACCGTTTTTTTTTTGAAATAAATGTTTATTCCAGAGGGCTATGAATACGTTCAAATAACTAACTTCAGTCCTGAAATGTTTGTAAAAATGAAACTTTACTGTTTGCTATCAGAATGTTTCAGCTATGAAACGTTTGATTTTTTAATTTTTATTACTATTTTGTTTCAAATGGCAACATCGTGGCTCGTCGGTTCAGAAAACAAGAGATATTACGATTAATTTGATACCGCACTCTATTAGGTTGTAAGAAAACTTTCGATAAAAAACCGAAAATACCATAACGTCAGAACTTTTTTAAAATGAAGCACTTGTTGAAAATGAAAGAATTATATTGAAACTACCTATTTACATATCTTTAGGGTTCCAGATGTTCAAAGTGACCTCCATGTTGTTGCTGACAAAGGCGAACTTTTTTTATTGTTGCCCTTACAGCGTTTCTCAACTGTCTTGGTGTAATTCTATGAATAGCTGCCCTCACTTTGTCCTCTGATTCATGTCGTGTGGCAGGAGGACATCATCAACCTCGTTTTTAATAGATCTCCATGAAAAAAAATCTAGAGTCGTAAGGTCGGGTGACCTGAAAAGTTTTTGAAAAAGGAATAAATGAAGGTATTGATTGAAAACAACCCTATTTCACCTCGCCGGCAACCAGCCCATATTTCCAATCCAGTTTTTGTTGTATGTTTCATGCAGATATTCCGTAACTGCCCTCAGGTTGTGTGGTGGAGCACCATCTTGTTGATGAAATAATCCAACTCGATTCATTAATGGAACTTCGTCCAAGAAATGCTCAATTTCCTGCGTGAGGAAACTTAGATATCCAGCCCCTGTCAGGACAACGTCAAAAATTATAGGGCCTAGAATCATATCCCCTGAAATCCCAACCCAACAATTGAAACCAAACCCTCCTTGGAAATTTCCTTCCTCCATCAAGTGTAAATTTGCATCGGACCAATATCGCTTATTATTTCTGTTGAAATGTCCCAAATTAGTGAAACGGCTTTCCTCAGTATACAGAATTTTATATGGAAATGTGTCATCCTCCAAATATTTACCAAAGAACCAATTGCAATACTCAAGGCTCCTTGCATTATTGTTTTGGTACAGGTGCTTGTGTAGTTGATATTCAAATGAATGGTATTTATGTTTTTTCAAAATGTTAGCTGCAGAAGACTTCGAATTGTCACAATCTATTGCGATCTCCCTGAGTGACGTATTTATATTTACTTCAACGTATGCCAGCACATCTGTTTCTTTTCTCCACTCACAACAAACGAATCGTTCTCATCATTATCAGGCTCATTTCGCAGTTTTTTAACCAGTTCTGGAAAATAGGGCCGGGTCGGGTGGTGCCGATCAGGATATCTCTGTGTGTAGAGACGTTGAATTTTGCCTACACTCTCCGAAAACTAATTACATATCAACTTTTTCAGTTCTTGTATTATTATTGTTGTTTTCCATGATTTTCAAACAATGAGGTACACAATAACTACCTAATTGACTTTGTAGAAGAGATGTAAAATAATATGTCGACACGTCAATTTTTACCGCAACAATTGAATGATTTTGTTTCAGTTGTGTTCGTCACAGACTACTCGATGATTTTGAATCTCATTTTAATCTCATTAAGATTCTTCATTTAACGAAAGTCCTCACGTTAAATTTTCAGTTTGTTATCGAATGGTTTCTTACAACCTAATACAGTGCCGTATCAAAAATCGTAATAAAATGCTTTTTTTTTCTAACCCGACCAGCCACCATGTTGCTTTTTGAAAAAAATAGTAATACATTTTTTCAAATCAAACGTCACATAAAAATTTTGATCGAAAACAGTGAAGTTGTATTTCTACAAACATGTTAGGACTGAAATTAGTTATTTGAACGTATCCATAGCCCTCTGGAATATTTTTTTTTTTCGAAAAAAATATACAAAAACGGTTACAAACTGTAACAAATGATACATGGTTGTATTTTAAATGTCATATAGAGACAAAAAAACTGAAAATATACCAGGTGTCCCGTTCAAAAATCGAGAGTTTATATCACTTCCGGTAAATCCGGAAGTTGCATGACGTTGAGAAAAGTGTCAAATAATGCAGTTTAATGCATTAAACAGATCCTTCAAATTTCATTCCATTATCTCCGAAGACAAAAAAGTTATAGGGGCGAGCCACCATCCGTGGACACCCGGTATATATAGAAATATAATATATATACACACATATATATATATATATATATATATATATATATATATATATACAGTGATGGGCAGAAAGTACGCATCATATGGGAAATTCTTTTATTAATAAATTTTGACGACTATCGATATGTGCAATCGCTTCTGCATCAAAAGCAACCCCGAAAGACGTTGTACAGTGCCGTTCGTCTTTCCGTGTTTGGCGGGAAATTCAAAAAATTTAAAAATTATGTCTCAAAACACATTTATTTGGGAAAATATTGAAAAATGTTATTTGGAAAAGTTGTTTAGAACGACATTTAATAGCTATGTATTAAAATAAAAAACATCAGTAAGGCCAACAGTAATATTTTAAATGATATTTTGTAAATATTCGTATCTACTTCTATTTTATTCGGTAAAAAATTGAAATCTATGGATTTGCCATGTATTCAGCTGCTTCATAAGAGGTCACTGAAATATATCCAGGACATTCTAATCCCGATACTGTTCATTATTGATAAGGATCCTTGTATCTACATAATTTCAAATTGAATTTTTTATTAAAACAAAAAATTAATTGATTACAAACTTTCGAGTATGCATTAAATTGTTTGGTTTATAATTATTTCAGCTTCTAATTTTATTATAAAATGTAATTATGTAAAAAATATAATCGATTTTTTGTTCCAATAAAATATTCATATTGAAATTCTGTAGATACATGGTTCTTTGTCAATAATAAACAGTCTCGGGATCATAATGTCCTGAAGATATTTCTGTGGCCTCTTATGAAGCAGCTGAACACATGGCAAATCCACAGATTTCAAATTTTCTTCGAATAAAATAGAAGTAGCTGGTGAATATTTACAAAATATCATTCAAAATATTACTCTTGGGCATCACCAATGAGTTTCTTTGTCTGAAATGTATTGTTCCAAATTTAATTTATTTTATGGCAAAAATTGATTTTCATTTTTTCATCCCAGATTTTTCTCCAAATCTGTACATAGTTATAAAATGTTGTTCTGAACAACTTTTCCAAATAACATTTTCCAATATTTTCTCAAATAAGTGTGTTTTGAGACATAATTTTTAATTTTTTTTAATTTCCCGCCAAACAAGAAAAGACGAACGGCACTGTACAACATCTCTTGGAGTTTCTTTCGATGCAGAAGCGATTGCATGTATCGACATTTGTCAAAATATTATATTAAAAAAAATTCCCATATGATGCGTACTTTCTGCCGGTCACTGTATATATATTGTTATGATAGGTCAGAATTTTTATATTATTATTTATATTCATTATTATTTTCATTACAATAAGTATTTTCGCACCTCGTTGGGCACCAAATTGTTATGAAATGATAATTGCTGTTTTTTCCCCGCGTTGGGAGTCAAATTGTCATAGTCCCACTTTACTGATGTTGCCAGATTGTTATGAAATAATAATTGTCAGCTGACGTTACCGTTTTCTCGCCACGTTGTTGCCAATTAGTATTACTTTTCTTACCACGACCAATCTCAGTTGGTACGCCGTCGCCTCAGGAGTCGGTACTGGCAATAGAGCCACTGCCTGTCTTGATGTCACTCGAACTATTTTCAGTTCAGTGTTTATAAGTAAAATATTAGCAAATCATTGTGGAAAATAAACCAAAAATTATCGAAAACAATTATTTCCTTTATTCAGGCAACTTTATATTAACCTGGCCTGCGATAGATAACTAATAACTATGAGCAATTGACAAATTTTCATAAAATAATGAAAACAGTGATGGATATGTAAATATAACCTCACTTTTTTCGTTTGAGTTGGAAGAATTATTTTATAGTTCAATACCAAATTATAAAATTCTTCAGATATACGAGTTATTTTGTGAAGTGATTCAGTTTGTGATGTGCACTAAAAGAGTTTATACCTGGAACTGGAATGTCACTGATGCACTACCTGGCATAATCTGAATTCCTGTTTCATCCACTCCTCTCAGGAATTCACCATTTCGAAAGGAACCATCCAAAGTCCACGAAATCAGCTTGGACAACTTTTCATGTGGAGAACCAAAAAGGTAATCTTCTTTTATCCTCGTTTATTTTGTGTCGAGATTATTCAGAGGTTGTATTGGTTTTTTGTTGTTGAAAAACTACCTTCTCATTCATGAAATCCTGAATTTCTTTCTTTCCAATTTTTGTACCTGGCTTCTCTTCAATTTTTTTTTCAATCTCCTCTCGCTTTGTTTTTTCCTTCCCTGGATACCATTTCTGTTTTGTCCATTTCATTTGAATTTTCACTCTCGCGCACTTCCTTGTCGCACTTTCATCAATTTGGTGTTATTTGAGAAAACTTATGAACTAATATATTTCACATTTCTTATAAACTGAATACAATATTTGATGATCATTATTTTTGACGTTTCTCAGTTCTTACTTTTCCACAAATTCAAATCTTTTATCTGACCATCTCTGTTTCCTGATCGGCTATTGTCATCGAGAAGTTTCTTGTTTTCCCATTGGCTATTTTTAGTTAGATACAATTTCATATACTGTATGTTTCAAGCTTATAATTTTGTTGATCACATTTAATTCAGAATGATTTTGTGAATCTAGACTTTTTTGTTGTATTTTAAACAATTATAGGTTGTAGTCATTTTCATTGTGGCCGTCTGTTACAATAAGTCCTTTGTCCTTGATATTGTTGAGAATAATTCTGATCATTGCTATTGCAATCATTTTTATTATTGCTCTAATTGTTATTATTATTGTCATTGAAATTTCGATTTCTTGGATAGCCTTGATTTTGATTATTTTGTCTATTGTTATTCCTATTCCTATCATAATAATTATTATTAAAATTTCTAATAGTTTTTTCATTATTTTGGTTCATAAACCTATTATTCTGATTGTTTATATTTCTATTATTATATTGATTGCTTCTTTGATACTCATTACTGTTATATTGTGAATTCCTTTGTTGGTTATTGATATCCCAACTTCTATATGATAATGTCCTCTCCAATCTCAATAAATATTGACCAAGTCTCTCCATAGTTTTGATCTCATGCATGTTCATAACTTCAAATATTCCTTGTTTAAAATGCCTTCTATTCCTTCCTCTCTCATAACCGGATCCAAATACTGTGCCATTGCAAACATTTGGATCGCATAATTATTGTAATTCATACTTCTTCTTTCGTCAAATTTTCCAAATTGTAACTTGTCTCTAATACTTAATCGTGCATTTTCCCCCCGATATTGTTTTGAAAATAGATTTTCAAAATCTTGAAATGAATTGATATTCTTTCCCTGGCTATTAAACCATATATAAGGTTGAATAAACAAATACTGTCTAATAATCTCTTTCAATTCCTCAATAGCATTTATATGTCTAGTTTTATTTTTCATTATTTTAATATGGGATGTAATTTTTTTATGTTGCCTTCAAATTTATTATTTCTTTGTATTCCATGACAATTATTGATGATCCAACTCCCTAAATTATTGTGTATTTTTCTTGATTCTGATAATTTTATCTTTTCTTCTACAATTTTAGTTATTTCACTCTCTACATTTATTGTTTTTAAATTTTTATGTTGTTTTTCTACTTTTTCATCGAGAGTACTCATTTCATTTTTAACTCTTTATTGTTTACTATCCATATCTAATTTCATGTCTTTAATTTTTTTATCCTGCCTTTCTACATGATTATTTATAGTGGATACTTCTTGTGTTATTGCCACATAAAATTCCTCATTTTGTTGTCCTATTTTTGTCTCTAATTGTTTGTGCATATCTAAAAATTCTTTTTTATTTTGTTCAGATTTAGTTTGTATTTTGTTTTCCATTCTTTCCATATTTTCCTTCATATCTTTTATATTTTATCTCACATTTTCTCTCAATCTTTCTTCCATACTCGCTGTGTTTTCTTTCAACTCTTTTATTTCATTTTCAAACTTTCTTTCATTTCATTCTTCATATTTCCCATTTTTTCTTCCATCCTTTCCTCCATTCTTCCCATACTTCCTCTCATTCCATCATTCATTCTTTCTATTTGCTCTTTCATTTCATTTTTCATACTTGCTGAATTTTCTTCCATTTGACTTTTCATACTTGCTATATTTTTTTCTGACTTTTCATTCATTTTTCCATTTTTTCTTCCATCCTTGTTGAATTTTCATTCATTTTTTTCATTTTTTTCCATCTTTGTTGAATTTTCATTCATTTTTCACTTTCATTTCATCTTTCATACTTCCCATATTTTCATTGATACTTGCTATGAATACCATTATTTGTTTGTAAGTCGCTGTCCCTTTCTGTCCTTTCACCTTTTATTTCACTTCCTCTCATATAACTACTCTCCCCTTGTTCCTGATCACCCCTCTCTCTTCCTTCTGCACCTTCTTCCAAACCAACTTTCCTACCATCTCTCAAATCCATTTTTTATTCACCAATATTAAGCTTCTTTTTTATTCACAAATATTCGCCCCACGTTGGGTGCCAAATTGTTATGATAGGTAAGAATTTCATTATTATTATTTATATCTATTATTATTATTACAATAAATATTTTCGCACCTCGTTGGGCACCAAATTGTTATGAAATGATAATTGGTGTTTTTACCCCGCGTCGGAAGTCAAATTGTTATAGTCTCACTTTACTGATACTGCCAAATTGTTATGAAATAATAATTGCCAGCTAACGTTATTGTTTTCTCGCCACGTTGTTTCCAATTATTATTACTTTTCTTACCAATCTCAGTTGGTACGCCTTCGCCTCAGGAGTCGGTACTGGCAATAGAGCCACTGCCTGTCTTGATGTGACTCGAGTATTTATAAGTAAAATATTAGCATATAATTGTGGAAAATAAACCAAAAATTATCAAAAACTATTATTTCCTTTATTCAGGTGAACTTATATTAACCTGGCCTGCGATAGATAATTTATAACTATGGGCAATTGACAAATTTTCATAAAATGATGAAAAAAGTGATGGATATGTAAATATAACCTCTCTTTTTTCTTTTGAGTTGGAAGAATTATTTTATAGTTCAGTTCAATACCAAATTATAGAATTCTTCAGATATACGAGTTATTTTGTGAAGTGATTCAGTTTGTGATGTGCACTGAAAGAGTTTATACCTGGAACTTGAATGTCGCTGATGCAATACCTGGCATAATCTGGATTCCTTTTTCATCCACTCCGCTCAGGAACTCACCATTTCAAAAGGAACCATTCAAAATCCACGAAATCAGCTTGGACAAGTTTTCATGTGGAGAACCAAAAAGGTAATCTTCCTTTATTTTTGTTTATTTTGTGTCGAGATCATTCAGAGGTTGTATTGGTTTTTCATTGTTGAAAAACTACCTTCTCATTAATAAAATCCTAAATTTCTTTCTTTCCAATGTTTGTACCTGGCTTCTATTCAATTTTTTTTTCAATCTCCTCTCGCATTGTTTTTTCCTTTCCTGGATACCATTATACCATTTGGTGTTATTTGAGAAAACTTATGAACTAATATATTTTACATTTCTTCTAAACTAAATACAATATTTGATGATAATTATTTTTGACGTTTCTCAGTTCTTACTTTTCCACAATTTCAAATCTTTCATCTGACCATCTCTGTTCCCTGATTGGCTATTGTCATCAAGAAGTTTTTTGTTCTCCCATTGGCTATTTTTAGTTAGATACAATTTCATATACTGTATGTTTCAAGCTTATAATTTTGTTGACCACATTCAACTCAGAATGATTTTGTAATTTTTTGTTGTATTTTGAACAATTATAGCTTGTTATCATTTTGACAATGTATGAAAATGATTGTTTAGTATTATTTGCATATTTTCATCTATCAATATTATACAGAGGCTTCATAAAGGAAATAGAATCTCAGAAAAAATGTAAAACAATTTCTCATGAACTACTAACTATTAAATATTCATTATTTTTGTGTTTTTTTTCAAGAAATTATTTCTTTTTCATCTTTCAAATATATTACTGGTCCTTCCTAACATAACAATATATTATGTTAGATATCAGTCTGAGTATTGAGCATATGGGACACATCAAATCTCGCTCAAGAAATGGCATGTTTTAGTCCACATGGCTGCCTCTATCCAGACACAAGCCACACCACTATTTTACTAATAGATTACACCCGAAACCAAATGAAGGAATCTGTGATGGTTTGAGGTAATTCATGGAATGAGTGGTCAGCGAAGTAATCAACTGTACGGGAATAGTTTTCACTCAATTTGATCTACTATATACTTTATACGGGGTATTAAATTCATTTTCATTTCCGGTTTCCCCCATAATTCAACATTATAATATATACGATGTTGAACGAATCCTATATTTTGAGTCGAAGATTAATTTATTCAACTGAGAATGGATATACTAACGCCAATGGATTTCGGGGGATTTCGCTTGAATTATTTTGATATGCATATCCTACGACATACATTGTACGAACTAACAGGCAATTATCCAGCAGAATTTGGAATAATATACATATACTTGCTGTTCTAGACCTGGTCAGAGTTATTAGTGAACTACTGACACCACGAAATTCCTAAATTGCCCCAACAACGACGGACGCAGGCAGGGTACCTAATATTTGGAAACCTTCACTCGCCCACCTTTCCGTTGAACTGAGTGCGTCTACAGTTCTGCTTCACCGACCAGGATAAATACTGCACAACCAACCTTGGATACCATCAATCAATCAATAAAATTTATTTTCTATATATACAAATCATTCAAACTTAGAACTACTATATACAATGTACATGTGGGTACTCCTTTCTTGTTCCTCTTCCTGGTGGTGGTGTAGAGGGAAAGGAGTTTGGCATAGGAGTGGAGAAGAGTTTTTTTTTTTATACCGCCATCTTGCCCTCCCTAGGGGGCGAAGGGGCAGCCCCTGCTGGTGTTAGCAGGTAGCCATTAGTTAACATGTTAGTCTTGGTTTTTCTGACAATTCCGTTTTTAAGACGCCTCCTACTTTAGTGTATGCGTCTTTCTATTTTTTGACCTGACTCCAATAATTATAGTACTGTTATCATTCCTATATTTGGAACTGATGATGTTCTTATACTGGAAAAGTTGTTATTAAAAAAAAAAAACCAGCTCAAAAAAATGATAGATTTCCTGTAGTTCCCCGCAACTTGGGGTTTTTCCTGTAGCTGTTTTCTTGTTCTAAGATTATACGATTGAACTTTAGATAAAATTAGAATTAAATTGTGTTTATGATCATCCTACCGCTGCATTGTGGTTGGTCATTGTTCCAGTTCATGGTACAGTTCCAAATTTTGGTAGATGACCCCGTGCTTCCTGGGGTGATTGACTCGGATACTAGTGATACCTGCCGTAAGCGGACTCTTGGGTATGTGGTATCTGTAAAATTCATCAGATATCTTATTAATGAAATCCGTGATTTTCCCAACATTAGCTAGTTCGCGCAGTTCGTCGAGTCTGATGTATCTATTACTATTAGTAACGATACGCAGTGCTTTGTTTTGCAGCCTTTCCAGCCTCATCAACTGGGGTTTTGCAAGACTGCAGAACACTGGACTGGCGTATGTCATTGCCGGTCTGATGACTTGTTTATAGAGTCGAAGCTTGTTCTCCTGTGACAGGTTGGAGTTGCGTGCAATGAGGGGATATGTGCGGCTGATGGCCGCCGCTCCCCTCTGCAACGCCAACGATATGTGTCCATGCAAGTACATCCGCCTGTCCAGTTGCACCCCCAGGTATCTCACTGAGGGCCTCTCTGTCACTTGACTATTTTCAATCTTTACCTTCCCAAGGATCTTCACGTTAGTTCGCTTCCTTGTGAAGTTAACGACCTCCGTTTTATTGGGATTTAGTTTAATTTTATTCTTCCTCAGATATGGTATGACCAACCGATCCATATGAATCTGGAGCTGTCTGGCAGCCACTTCGCTATAGAGCGAGTGGGCATAGATCGCGGTATCATCCGCGAACATAGCCGTATTCGTCCGAGCGAAGGTCGGAAAGTCACTGGTATACAGGGAATACAAAATTGGTGACAGCGAAGACCCCTGTGGGACCCCCGCTCCGACTGTCTGTTCCGGCGAACTAGTACCATTCACGTTTACACAAAAGGTCCGCCCCGACAGGTACGACTCTAGTACTTTAATGAGGTATAAAAGCATGTCTGCCTCTGCCATTTTGGTGATCAATCCGTCTGTCCAGACCGTATCGAATGCTTTTTGCGTGTCCAACAGGACCATGACTGTGTTCTGGTCCCTGTGGAAGGCCTCTTCCACCCATGGACAACCCGGGCTACTTGAGAGGTCGTAGAGTGACCCCTCCTAATCCCGAACTGTACCGGTGGGATGATTTTGTGCTCTTCCTCAAAGTCCACAACACGCTTTAAGATAATCTTGTCCACCACCTTGGCCACCACACTGAGGAGTGAGATGGGCCTATAGCTGTCAAGGTGGTTTCGGATTTGGATACCAGTTTCCTGAAGAATGTCAGATAATTGAAGAGATACCCTTGCATCTTGGAAATAGTGTCAAATCTATAGATTGCATACGAATAGATCTGCCCATTTTTCTCTTTTTACAGTACTGAATAGTAACTCCAAAAGAATAACCGTTGGTTCAAACACATCATATTCATTTATTGCTATCCTCAATATGATGATAATGATGCGAAACTATTCACCAAGATCAGCTGTGAACTAGTAGTATACATACTCATAGGAGGGTTTCCACTACAGTTATGTAGGTCAGGTGGAGTTGTCTATTCTTAATTCTTCTTCATCCACTTATGACTTTTTCTACACATGGAATCATCAAGTTTAGAGCACGTGGAAATTTTGGTAGCACAGAGCCCTCACAGGATCAAGTTAAGCACTTTTCTCATCAGTGCTATCTGCTGAGTGATTTATTGTTCAAAATGTTGTACCTCCCCTTCTCAATAAGTTATTGTTTATAGAAACCAATCTTCCATATGTTGAAATCATCAAGTGGACAGTTTCTTGAACTGAAAAAAATTTGGTGTTGAGCGGATTTTTCTTACCAAGGTCAAGAATGGGTGTTTTATTCAGTTACAATAAATAAACAATGGGTGATCACATTCCACTATGGATGAAGACAAACTTAAAAAATGACAGTTTTCTTTTCTGTTTTAGAATCTCTGAAATGTGCGACAATTTGTAAAATCTATTTTCCAACGAAAATTCAGTTCCATAAAGTTTCCTCGTTTACGTCCCAAGTCATTTCCTATTTCCAGGAATATAGCAATTCACAAAATCCTATTAGCCACCAAAGTTTCATATAATTCGTGAAAGTATATTCCATCACAATTGTGCCAAAACGAAGTATATACTCAGTAATAAAACTCCCGTATTTGCATAAAGTTATTCACGCAACCATAATTTGGTTGTCGGATAACTTCCGTGATAAAAAATGATACGCGGCACCAACCGTATTGATTTAATGTTAACGCTGCATTTACATCAACATTATTTATGATGTCACGTTTATTAGATATTTCTCATGAATCATCAGGAAAACAAATTCCAAAACTCACATTTCCAAGATCGTTTCGGTATAATACTGCACAACCACCATTGGATCCCAGTTTTCGCAAATAAGTCTGCTAATTGAAGAGAGATCCTTATATAGTATAGATAGATAGTATGGAATCTATAAGTCTCACATGACAAGATGGATATTGTCTTTGGAATACATACAAATATTTGTAAGAATTGATATTTGATCGATTATGAGATTCTCATATTAGCATCACTAATTTTTTCATAAAAGCGAACCCTTACCGAGTTTTATTCTGATATTGACTATTTTCCCTTTCCTCAATTATGTTAGTCATATATTATCGAGATGCAATTTAAAACGAAACATTTATGTAAGATTCGAGGCCTAGTTTGTCTAACGAAGGATGTCGAAATTAATGGCGTTATTTTTTATACTTTCAAGTTCAGTTCCATCATCATGATAAACCGCAGTCATAATTTGGAGCATTTCATTCATTGAAAAATTATTCGCCCATAATCAGATCCATTATTTATGATTCTGCTGATCACGTAATATACAAGTTATAATTGGAAATGTTCAACGATACCTTTTTTTCAATGAAAATATTACTTTTAGAGGTACATTCTGTGATTCTATTGGATCGTATTAATTGATACACTCATATCCTATGAAATTTTTCAAAATTGTATAATTTTTTCGGAAAATCCCCACTAATTTGTTTCAATATAAAATGCTGCAAAAAACAAAATGCATTGAACATCAAGTAGTTTTATAAATCCGTCTCAGTAACCAGAGTGTCCAATATTCGGTCTCATATACATACACACATGAACAAATTGACCCATAATATTTATCAAGGTAAAGATGAATATAAAATATAAAATGTAAATAAGTAAAATGCTTTATTCAAAACTGTGATTTGGTGTCCTCTTGATCATAGAAGAGGACGTATGCTTCTCCACTCACGATATTCCATTAATAAGATGATCAAATGAAAACGGCAAAGAGGGGCAGAGAGAACCACACATTCGAAACATGAATTTGAATTGGTCTATTTATACAGTGCGCCAAAGTGACAATCAAGATTTCACCTGAATTCATCTTAGTTTTATAAAGTTTTATGGAGATATTATGGTGGCTATTTTGAATTTTCGAAACTGTCCTGGTTGTCTTCAAAGCACTGAGGATTGAAATATCACAATATATAGTAAGTATTCATTTATATTCGTTTCTTATTAGATTGTTGTAGTGTTCATTTAAAAATCCATGATATATCCATATTTAGTCTTCATATGTGTGAGTATATTTTTTTTAAACATGTAACAACAGTTGTATAGCTTTTTAGGTTCAATTATTGAAACCTCAATCAAACTGGTAATAAAGATTAGCGTGTAGATATTTTCTATACTACTGGAAACCAATGCACTAAAGTATGTTCATCACGAGCTTTCATTATACTTGCGCCTGTCCAATTATCAAATTCAGTTGAAATTTTGTATAAACGTGTTATTCCGATGGAAGTACACTATAACGATTCCATGTACAGTAAATTCGAAATTATTGCTCCAATTTGTGGGAGAATTTTGTAATTTATTTGAGATCAGGATCAATGTTATTGAAGAAAAACTATTGCTTTCTCGCCATTTCGAACTTTGATAAATGCATCATCGGGGCTCTGTAACAATAAGTTTACCATATTCAAATTTCCTCAAGAATAATTGTAAAGTAAAACTCATTGTTACACAGCCCTGATGATCAATTTATCAAAGTTCGAAACGTTGGCGAGACAGCAATAGTTTTTCTCCAATAACATTGATCCTTATCCCAACCAAACCATTTAAAAAACATATTTGAGGATCACCAAATTGACCACAATTTTTCGTTTAGTTTCCGATCCAACTCAAAGTCTACATTTAGAGGTAAGCGAGGTTGCAGATATTTGATTTTTGGAAAATTTTAAATTCAAGATGCATTATGGTGGACGATTTTGATCATTTATGATCCACCTCAAATTTATATATAATATATATATAATTTTTTTGGGTCTGTCTGGTGCTCGGGGTTGCGGATTTTGAATATTTTATGAAAATTTAAGAGTTCATGATGGCAGCTATAAATATGAAGTTGATTTCTTTTGAAGGGTTGCAGAAGTCTTTTCAGGGTTGCAGATTTGAAATTTTGGTCAAGTTTCAGTTATTCAAAATTACGGCTTCAATATGGATTCGGGACTTTGCATTGAAGACCTTCACCGCACCAACATTATTAGAAATAATCCATATGATGATGTGGAAGAAGTGCGACGATATCGAATGAAAGAGATATGTAATTTATATATATATACTTATATACAGTGTGCGTCAAAATTATGGAACAAATTCGATATTTCGCAAGCCATGTACTTTTGACAAAAATCCTAAAATAGGTCGATTTTTATTTTGAAATGCCGATTTCTTTATGTATATTCTAAAGAAGTTATGTCACTGGTTTTGACATGGTGACGTAATCGGTAATTTTTTAAATTGGAATAGATGTCTTGTGATACCTCATCTGAAAGGCCTTCCAATACTGCATTCAATGATAATAATCAACTAGATATTTGTTCACAGGGTGAACAAAAATTAATATTTTATTTCAATAAGAGAATAACTTTATATCCAACAAAATAGAACAGTTGAATAATATGTTCGAAATGCCATCCACCAGTCTCTTGACAATAAGCAAATCTACGGACATATTCCTCTTGCACATTGCGAATAACTTCCGGAGTAATTCTGGTAATTTCGATCCTAATTCGATTTTTCAACTCTTGTAGATTTTGCGGCCTATCTACAAAGACCTTCAGTTTCAAATAACCCCACAAGAAAAAATCCAGGGGCGTAAGATCTGGAGATCTTAGGGGCCACTCTATCGGTCCGCGTCTACCAATCCACCTCCTAGGAAAACAGTTATTCAAAACCTCGCAAACATCACGTGCATAGTGCGGGGGTGCACCATCTTGTTGCAACCAAATACTTTCATTTGGTGAGTTAGGATTGTTGGCGTTTGGAAAAATATATTTTTATTATTATTACATTATTATTATGAAATTCTTGTATTGTCATCGGTCCTTGATATGTGTGACAAATTTCAGATAATTCGGAAGATTGGAAGTGGGTGAATATTTACTTCCAAGATTTTATCACATTGTGAGTTATTTAGTTACAAGTAAAGATAATAAAAGCCTGTTGAAAAATTCAAAATTTTACTTTTTTGAGCCAAGGCTCCCTTAGACTGCCCTGGCAGACTAGTGAGTCAGTGCTCTACTACACCAATGGATCCTTTCCAAATATTGATAGTTAGCTATTTCCTAGTCTAAAATGGAAACAAAAGACCATCATAAATTAATGCCATAATAGGCAAGTTAGTGTCAAATAAATGTCAGTTGAAATATCAACAAATATTCTTCACAAATTCTAAGTGAAAAGGTTCTAAAAGTTAACTATGGCTACTTCAAGTGAAACCTAACGCATAGAAAATTTAAATTTCATTGGATGCGGAGATAGAACCAGAACTCAGAAAGAGGTATGCGACTTGTTCAATGCGAAGTATCCAAATAGACCTATCAGTCGTTCAACAGTCAGTAAAATTGAGGAAAAATTAAGAGAAACTGATCATGTCAAACATATTTCGAATGCTGGACGTCCTAAAATAGAAGAAAACGTGAAACTTGATGTTCTATTGGGTGAAGAGAATAATCCTCACAAAACTTCACGACAAATTGCAGCAGACCTTGACATATCCCAAAGTTCTGTATTACGTATTCTGAAAGCAGAAAAGTACCATCCATATAAAGTACAGCTACATCAACAACTCAATGATGATGATCCCGATCGCCGTGTGGAGTTCTGTGAAATAATGCAATATTTGTGTAACCACAATCCACGTTTTATGAAACAAATTGTGTTTTCCGATGAGGCTACGTTTTGCCTAAATGGCAAATCGTCAGAATTGCAGATATTGGAGTAGGAATAATCCTCACTGGATAATGGACGGGCATACTCAATACCCTCAGATATTCAATGTTTGGGCAGGGATAATAAACGACAGGATTATTGGCCCTTTTTTTTTAAGGAAATTTCACAGCGAGCGTTACTTGGAATTTTTAAGAAATGAACTCATACCTAGCCTTGCCGATATTTTTCCAAACGCCAACAATCCTAACTCACCGAATGAAAGTATTTGGTTGCACCCGCACTATGCACGTGATGTTCGCGAGTTTTTGAATAACTGTTTTTCTGGGAGGTGGATTGGTAGACGCGGACCGATAGAGTGGCCCCCAAGATCTACAGATCTTACGCCCCTGGATTTTTTTCCTGCGGGTTTATTTGAAATCGGAGGTCTTTGTAGATAGGACACAAAATCTACAAGAGTTGAAAAATCGAATAAGGATCGAAATTAACAGAATTACTCCGGAAGTTATTCGCAATGTGCAAGGGGAATGTGTCCGTAGATTTGCTTATTGTCAAGAGACTGATGGATGGCATTTCGATCATCTCATTTAACTGTTCTATTTTGTTGGATATAAAGTTATTCTCTTATTGAAATGAAATATTAATTTTTGTTCACCCTGTAAAAAAATATCTAATTAATTATTATCATTGAATGCAGTATTGAAAGGCCTTTCAGATGAAGTATCAGAAGACATCTATTCCAATTCAAAAAAATTACCGATTACGTCACCATGTCAAAACCGGTGACATAACCTCTTTTGAATATACATAAAAAAATCGAAATTTTAAAATAAAAATCGACCTATTTCAGGATTTTTGTCAAAAGTTCATGGCTTGCAAATTTGTTCCATAATTTTGACGCGCACTGTATATATACTTATATATACATATATATATATATATATATATATATATATATATATATATATAAATTACATATCTCTTTCATTCGATATCGTATATATATATATATATATATATATATTTACAGTGTGTCTCACTTCTCATGGAAACACCCCCGTATCTTCCGTAATTATTGGAGTACAATTCTGAAAATTTCACGATCGTTAGATATACCGACGATGAGTCTAAACCTCCTCTGGAGTCAACCTCAGTGACATACACTGCACGGCAAAGGCGATGGATATACCGATTTTTGCGAAAAATAATATTAGGATCAAGATAGGTTCAAATTCTTACGGATTCGCGATCAGGATATCAACTTCATTGACAATCCATATTTTTGCTGAAAACTCTTCAGTTCTGGAAAATCCGACTTTGTCTCACTTCTGGAAACACCCCGTAATCATCGGAGTAGAACTCTGAAATTCTCACGATCGTTAGATATACCCAACTCGAGTCTGAGTTTTTTCTAGGGTTAACCTGAGTGACATACCCTGCGCGCCAGGGGCGATTGATTACCGATTTTTGCGGAAAATAATATTAGGGGGCAAGATAGGCTCAAAATTTTTACGGATTCAATCCATATTTTCGCTGAGAAATTTTCAGTTTTGAAAAATCCGAATTTGTCTCATTTCTCATAGAAACACCCTCGTATATTCCGTCATTATTGGAGTAGAATTGACTCTAAATCTCATCTGAGTGACATGAATAATTCTCTAATTTTTTATTGTAGAGTTTTGAGGTATTTACAAGAATTGAAATGCTGTTTTCGATTCCATTGCATTTTTCCTGACACATCCATTTATTCATTAAGTTGACCGATGGCAATTTTAAAATTAATGAATAAATTATAAAATCTACCTTCGATCAACTGAAGATAATAAACAGATCAAAATTATAAATCGATAATAGAAACTCCCAAATACACATTCGAAAACTCAATTCAAACGTTGAAGTCTGTCAGGGTCATGGGGATCATTTTCCATCTCCAGCTGAACTGCAAATGAATCAAACAATTTGACTACTTTGCAAGCTTTTATTTAACTTCACATTTGTATATTTAGGTAAGTACTTACCTACCTACTTCAAATCTTGCAAGTGAATTTTGACCCACTTCAAGTTGTTCGATCGTGAAATTTGGCAGGTTTTCATCATTCCAGTGACAGTGCCTTATGAAATTTTTGCTAGAGAAAAAACAAAATGGCGGCTCCAATATGGCGGACGAGTTTTGTGATTATGTTTCGATTCTATTCAAAATTGGTATGTGGGGGTTTTATGGGTCAGGGATCACGAATTTTTTGTCAACATTTGTGAATTCAAGACGGCGGCTCCAATATGGCAAAGAGTTTTGTGGTTATAGCCCGATTCCAATAATAATTGGTACGTGGGTGTTTTTGGGAACGGAGATCAAGATTTTTGTCAAAATCCACGAATTCAAGATGGCGATGAATTGCGTGATTACAGCACGATTCAATTCAGAATTGGTGTGTGGGTATTCTTGGGGTCGGACGTCATGATATTTTTGTCATAATTCATAAATTCAAGATGACATCTCCAAGATGGAGACGTGTTTTGTTATTATGGACCGATTCCATTCAAAAAATGTATATGGGTTTTTTCAGGGTCGGAGATCAACAATTTTTGTCAGCATTCAATAAGATATTTCATGAATGACTGAAAAGAATGGAATGAAAATTATTTTAGAAAAAAAATTAAGACACTTTTATACAAATGGACTGAAGAAAAAGTGTGTTCAAAAGTGTTTTTGACCGCCAACTCAGTTGCAAAGGAACCCTCGGAAGTCGGAGGAAAATATAATTCCTTCAATTGTTTGACCTAGGTTATTCTGTGAGTAGCAGAATCAAAAGTTTGCCGCGAATATAAAATAGGTATTATGGGCGGCAAGATTTTGAATCTGCTACTCACAAAATTATCTAGGTCAAACAATTGAAGAAATAATGTTTTTCTTTTCAGTGCATTTGTATAAAAGTTTGTTTTGATTTTTTTCAATAATTTTTTTCAGCGAAGATGAAGGACGATTCAAGTATAGTAACGTTACCATGCACATTTTGGTATAACACTGTTCTCCACAGCTTTCTGCTGAATATTATACATACATTTTCCGTTTGCTTTATTCTGACTGATGAAGGAGTGTTGTGAAGTTCGCCGAATATTATGAAAGTAAAATCAGAAGCATGATACATACATTTCACTGTGGAAAGTGAGCAGTGATTAATATTCTCACGGGAAAAACTACTGATGATCTTAATGACTGATATACATTCTCAATGCCGATGTAGCCATTTCTGCATCTTGAATTTTGACCAGAAATCCATAACCACGCTATCGGATGAAAATAATTAAAATGAACATGGGTGAGTCAAAGTTTTTAGCAACCAATGAGTTGTTTAACTATCTTGTGTAACCGTAGATATTCATGAGAGAACCCAATCACACGAGTTATAAAGATAATTGTTGGATCAGATAATAGAACGAGAGCCAGCAAAAAAAGACACGTATGATCAGTTCAAAGCTAAAACTCTTTGAGAAGTAAGCCAGTGTTATAAATCACAGGGCAGCGCAAGTATGGCGGCCCGTAGGGATCGGCGTTGCGCTGTGCAGTTTTGCGAATGTGTCAAAAATACTATGCCCTTAGGGTATGAGTTTTTCGAATGTGTCAAAAAAACTATGCCCTTGGGGTATGAGCTCAAGGCTTATTCTTGTTTTATATTATACATAAGTTAGCTAAAGTATAAAGAAGTATATGCCATACCGATGCAACATCTCAAACTGTCTGCCATACTCAATTAAACTTGTATATTTTTATGCTCCCTTGACATACGAGCTCAAATCAAATTTTTCCACCCAATGTTATAAAAAAATGTCTGATCACCGATTATGACCTCGCCATACTGTTTCGGTGTCCCGCCATATTTATTCAAAAACGTCAAATATTTCACTAGTCCATGTATCATAGGTACAGATCTGGCAAAAACATGTATCGATTGATTTTAATGTCTGGAAGACGAGTCTATAAGTGCCATACCGATTGGATGTCTCGAACGTGAGATGTTAACCTTTAAAGTTGTAAACATTTCCCAAGTGTGGTGTGTAAAAGGCACAAGTGCCATACTCATGTTTTGAGACATATTTGTTGTCAGAAATATGAATAAATATGTGCCATATCCATATCATATCTCTGAGATGATTGAACTATGTATTACCTACCAATCAGGCATTCAATAATTGATGAGGGTTCTTCACGTCAGCAACATTTGGTGCAATGCACATTTACAATACCCGATTCTGCTGATGGTTGAGACTGGAAATTTTTCGAAGACTTTCCATTGGTTCGAGGGCAATGCAATACCATTGTAACGAATTTTTCGTTACGTCCTTACACATAACCAATTTCTCATAACTATTCCGGTTATCTTACGGTGGAACG